>CAAKHD010005146.1:261359-290776 GCA_901007705.1 Fistularia tabacaria | reverse complement strand
ACTGTCAAAAAATTTTTTAAGCAGTTCCAAGTAATTTGGCGGTGGGACAGACCATTTTGGTTTGAGGGGGGGGGGGGGGGGTGGGGGGGCGGGGGGCTGATTTCTTCGTTTTTTGCTTTTAAAACAGACCTTCACGGATGATTTTTTTTTTTTTTTTTGTACGAGGATATGCAGGATTTTGTGCAAATCCCTCGAAAAGTTTATTTATGAAGACCGTGAGGCTTAGTTTTGGTAACTTTGCAGTCAGAAAACAGTCCCTCTTTCGGAATAAACAGTGCCTGCATTGTTGCCATGGAAAATTTTACTGCTTCTCGCTCAAGAAAGGCAGGCAGGGAGAATATGGTTTCCATTTTGTGGTTCAACAGGCAGTCCTCCAGATGCTAACAAGACTCAGTGCCTTTGTGGTTAAATGCCAAGCCCTCAATGGATATTTTCATAACAAGAAAGTTGCACTCACATGACCTGGCCGGCTGGCTTTAGCTGCTTCACATCGAAAGGTTCTCCAAACATAAGCCATCGCTGTGCACACATTTCTTTCTCAGGAAGCGTATGTCTTCATCGTTTTTTTGCATGTCTTGTAAATACCTGTCTTGTTTTACGGCTTCGCTAAGGATGGCACGTTGCGTGACGGCCCTCCCTCCAAGGTACAACAAAGAACAGACGTGGTTCTGTCCAAAGTCTGTCATTATGCCACTTTGAATTTCTCCACGTGTATTGTGTATGGTTGTGTGCAGATTTCCTTAGATGGCAGACAAGTTTTTGCCCGTCCCTTTGTTTTGGTTATCAAATGAATTTCTTCCTCACTTACCCCCATGTTTTGAGTTTTTTTGTCCCGTCCAATCATCTGACTCCTTCTATTCAAAGCCCCCAGCCATGTTCAGTGTACATCCAGCAACTTCACTGCCGCTCCAGACCAAATATATAGTTTGACATAAGGATTGAGCATGTTTTCCAGACTCAGCCCCGCATAATGTATAGATCCCTGTGACATAACCGCACACGAGCTTTGAATCCTTGTCTGGCAGAAAGGTGGCGTGGCCTCTGGTTTTCAACACGTGGTCACCAACGACACCAACGTGAAGCGTCTGCTGCACATCAAGGGTCGGAGGGCCATCAGAGCCACCGAGGTGGACATGTCCTGGGCTAGCTTCAACAAAGGAGACTGTTTTATCATTGACCTGGGAAAGGTGACTGCAGCTTCCATTCACTTCCACACAAGCAGATGCATTCACTCACTCGCAAAATCACATTACGAATTTTTTTACGACATTCAGACAATTTTTTTCCTCATTTCTAATTAATTTTCTTATGATGTTTTACCATTTTTTGGCGAGTGTTTATTTTCAATTTAGTTGACTTTAATTTTAAATGCAATTTGGGGTTGTTTTTCATTTACATTATCATATATATGTTATGAATTTAGCTGATATTCAATTATTAATATTAAACATTTTTAGGTATTTATTGATCTAATTTTTATTTTAATTCATGCCTCCTTATTTACTGTTTTTTTTTTAAAATTTTATTTAAAGGTAAGGCTAGTTTATAATGCAATTTTTAATTTAAGAAACAATGAGAACAGCCAACAGATACAATTTAAAGATTTCAAAATTGCAACAGTTCTCTCTTGAATGTCCCGGTATAGTAAGTGGTCCAACATTGGTTGGAATGAAGGACTTGTCAAATGAAGGACTTGTCTCTAAAGTTGCATATTACTACTAGTATGTGCTTCCTCTCTGTCTGTAGACCTCATCAACATTCCTTTGTCTCTTGTCCTCCCTTGCAGGACGTCTTTCAGTGGTGTGGCAGCGAGTGCAATCGCTTCGAGAGGCTGAAGGCCTCTGAGGTCGCCATCGACATTCGAGATAATGAAAGAAGCGGCCGAGCTAAGCTGCACATGGTGGAGGAGGGAGAGGAGCTGCCTCCAATCATAGAGGTGATGGGCACGTACTTAGAAACACGCGCACAAACATGTACAGACACACACACATGCGTGCATGCATATTCACAATTTTCTCTTTCCCTTGGATCTCACCGATTGTTTCATCCCAGTGTTAAAAGTGCGGATAATGTGTTCCCAATCAGTGATTTAGTCAGCGTGGGAACCAAAGGCAACAATGCCATCCTTTGTAATGCTGCTCATGTGCCAACTCCATGCCAAAGCGGCATTGTAAATGATTTACAAACAAGGAGGGTAAACTCCGTAGCAGCCCCAATTCAGCCCCTAAGAGATTCCCTGTTAGTCTCGGTTTATGCAGTATAGCTCTAGAACGTGGTGCCCAAAAGAGACTGGCGAGGGTTTCTTAGCAGAAGAGACATTTGTGTTTTCTGCTATATTTTCAAAATGTAAAATGTGGATGTAAATTTGAAATGTAAAAACAAAGTGACTGTTTCTTTTATTCAGACAAGCTCTTGAAACAAACAGAGAGGTTTTCAAGTCTTTCTTTTTTTAAAGGCGAGTCGATTTTACTTGACTTGTAAAAAATCTTCCAGAAAAATGCCTGGGCCAGTAACATGAGCTTGATACAAAAACAAAAAAAAAAACGTAATAATTGCAAATCTGAGTCAGTTTATTTTTCACTGTATGGTGAATTTTTTGCCACTGTAAGTTGATTTTTTTTCTTGTAGGTTTTGGGGCCAAAATCCACCATTGCTCCTAGTACTCCTGATGACGACAAGGTGGACACCACCAACAGGAAGAAGGGCGCCCTCTACATGGTGAGTCACATGACTGCCTTTTGATTGAAATCAAAGCATTACGAACGTTTCGCTTGAAATGTCCATGCATGTACATCTTAAAATATTCAAAAAATAAAGTGGAGTGAATTTGAAGCTAGACATCAGCATATTGGATTGAAGCTAGTCTCCATTTGCAGCAAACCTGCCTATTTGATTTCCCCATTGACAACATTTGGACATTTGGGAATGGACATTTTAACACGGAAATATTCACAATTTCAATTTCACAGACTGGCTTGCCTTATTGTATAGATTTTGACTATGTTTTTTGCAGAATTTTTTTTTCTTTCAGTTTCTGAGGTTGATAATAAGCTGATGATCCTCCTGTGCTCTGCAGATCTCTGATGCATCTGGCACAATGAAAGTGTCTGCCGTGGCTCCATCTAGTCCTTTCAAACAGGCGATGCTGTCTCCTGAGGAGTGTTACATTCTGGACAATGGAGTGGACAGGAACCTATTTGTGTGGAAAGGTGCCGACATTATTGTCCATTGCACTGAAGATGTCAACCTCCCACCCTGCCCTCATCTCTTTTGGTGTCAAGGGCCGGTTGAGAAGCAACTGTTCCCGAAGTAGCATAAAGGACTGAGAAATCGTTATGATGCTTCTGTCATCTATTATTCCCTATGTCATCCTTCTTTTCCATCAAACCAGGTCCCAAGGCAAACATGTCAGAGCGTAAAGCAGCCCTGTCAGCCAGTCAGAAGTTCATCGAAGACAAAGGATACTCTGCAAAGACCCAGGTAAAGTTATCGTAATGTTACATGCTGATGTTATTAATATTGATATGGATGCATCTCAAATGTACGTCACTATAATTCTTGCAATTTTCCAAATACAAACTCCCGTCTGGATGGTTTCCCCATGCAGATCCAGGTGATTCCTGGTGGCGCCGAGACGACCCTGTTCAAGCAATTCTTCAGTGACTGGAAGGACAAAGATGAGACCACCGGTCCCAGTCAGGCTTACGCCATCGGACGCATCGCCAAAGTGGAACAGGTGCCCTTCGATGCATCCACCCTGCACTCCAACAAGGCCATGGCCGCTCAGCATGGCATGGTGGATGATGGCAAGGGCAAAGTGCAGGTGAGGTTATTTATTTATTTCCTCACTACAAAGTTGAGGAACTAGTTGTACAGTGACTTAATTTTGTTTTTGCCATGACATTCCGGAGGAGAATACAATACATCCTCCCCTACTGCAATTGTCAAATGATATAATTGTAAAACCGTGAGAGGAGCTTTTCACTGAATAATGGCTACTTTAGTTATGGTATCATCATTTCTGGACTATTAGCCGGTACTTTTTTCACACGCTTCGAATACTGCGGCTTAAAAAATGATGCAGCAAATTTATGGATTTTTACGGGCTACTGAGCTTCATAGCGCAAAAATATTTAGCCTCGTCTGTCCAATGAAAGAACACATAGACACCGCAGAACACACAAGTGTGCTTTGCACATGTGACAATGAGAGCGACACCGAAAAAGTGTGTGACGGAGGAATTCCGAGGCTGTTTAATTTCGACACTGAAGAAGACGCCTTTCATGGTTTTAGTGCGGAGAATATAGATGAAGACAGCGATCAATGACTTTTCCTTGTAGGCTACTGTATTTTTTTATATTTTTAACCAGACTTGTTACAGGCACTGTTTGGAAAAAAAAATCAAAGTACATACTTAATTAGAAATAGAAATAAAAATCCTTCTGTGTAAATATCTCATGCTACAAATGGACACTTGTGGTTTATGGACAAGTGTGGCCTATATAGGTACACATTTTTTTTCTTATAGTTAGGTGCACTCAATAGTCTTCAAGTACATTTTGATGGTTAAACTATATATATTAAAGTCTTTTAAAATGCAGGACTTGTTAAAGTTTGTCAGGCTTTTACTGACACAAGGGATCTGAACACCATATTGGATACCTGCTCATGAAATAGTGAAGAGTAAGGAGTCTGTCCTCCCTTTAGATCTGGCGCGTGGAGAACGGCGAGAAGGTGGCTGTGGATCCTTCTTCTTATGGCCACTTCTACGGAGGAGACTGCTACCTCATCCTGTACAGCTACAGACTGGGTGGCCGGGAGCAACACATTATATACACTTGGTGTGTATGAATTAGTCTGTGTCTGAATCAATGCGTATGTAAATACACAAACATAGAATCAATGGCAGTTATGGAGTTCTGTCACTTTAATACTATGAATTAGAGGCAGTGCTCATTCAGCCAGCCTGCACAACATAAAACTGTGAGTATGTTCTTTGGTCAGGCAGGGGCTTAAGTGCACACAGGATGAGCTGGCGGCTTCAGCGTTCCTTACAGTAAAACTGGATGACTCAATGGGAGGATCCCCGGTTCAGGTATGTGCTTGTTCATTGTCACTTTATTAAGATTAGTTGGAGCGAAAGTTCCTGCACACTCACTTTTGGGCGTTGCCGTTTGTGTTCTTAAAAACTGAAGGAATGATTAGAAGAAGAACTCATCTCCTTTGCCTCCAGACATGACCGCCGTTAAGATGCTTTCTCTGCCGCTGGAGATGCAATGAGACAAACAAGACTTGACAAAAGATTTTGCTTTTACGTTTTCCGCTGAATGACTTCTCAAGATCTTTCAAACCCAAGGCCGGGATGCTTTTGACAAACAGAGTCACTGTCTTACATTCCAGTGATGAGAAAACCAATTGTGTGCACAATAAAAAATTTACGTCATTTTCACAAATAACATTTAACAAACTATTTGTAGAAAAAAAATCCATTGTTGATATAAAGAAAACGATCTTTGTGCCAGTAGTTGTAGGTTCGACCCCTTTTTGTACTATGAAAATTTAAATGACCCAAGAAAACCAGCAGAGGGCAATGTTTGTTTAAATTCCAATTGCACACTGCTCATCTTTGTACAAATCTCTCCTATGTCTCAAGCCGGCCAACAAGTGGTGATACATCACCCTTAGAGGATTCAACGGGATACTCATAGTGTTCAATTTAACTGCTCTGCTTTGAGACAATAACATCCTTTTAGATCATCCTGAAACTACAGTAGGCAGTGATGACGATGAATCACAGCAAATGCAAGTTTCTGCCTGTCTGCAATTGGGATTGCAGAAAATACTGTAACTAGTCCAAAGAAAAATGATCTCAACCCTATCCAGTTGCATTTATCAGACATCAGGACTTAATAGTTTAAATGTAGTGAGAAATGAATAATGATCCACAGGTGAGAGTGACCCAGGGTCAGGAGCCGCCCCACCTGATGAGCCTGTTCCAGGGTAAACCCATGGTCATCCACAGCGGGGGAACGTCACGTAAAGGTGGACAGACTCAGGCGGGCAGCACCCGCCTCTTCCACATCAGGAAGTGCTCCTCTAACGCCACCCGGGCCGTGGAGGTGAGCCGGGTTCTGCCACAGCATTTCACGTGTGTGTTGTTTGGGGAGGATTTTCAAACATTCATTTATGACAAACAAACAATTCTTCAGCCAGTTATTGCAGATCCTTAGTTTTGTTGTTTCCAAGTAATGTCATTGCAATTTCAAGGCAATTTTTTTGTTAATAACTTCGGTTTTCTGCTGATTTGAGGTAAATTCATGCCTGTTTTTGATTGATTTGTTGTCAAATTCTGGCTAATTTCTTCTGGACTTTGGAGAGATTGGTCAAAAATGTTTGATCAATTTCCTTTGGATTTTTTTCAATGATTTATTACTCATTTATAGGTAATTTCTGCACATGTTTCCCCAGGTGGAGGCTTCTTCCCCAAATCTGAACACAAATGATGTGTTTGTGCTGAAATCCCCAAGCGGCCTGTTTGTGTGGCGGGGCCTGGGGGCCAGCGATGACGAGATGGATGCTGCCAAGCATGTGGTGGGCTTCCTCGGCGGCAGCCCCAGTCAGGTTACAGAGGGCAAGGAGCCAGGTGCGCATCCCAAGGGGTCAACTACTTTACCAAAACCATTTCAAAACCTTGAGCAAAGCCTCACATGTTCGGTACCTCATAAATTTAAGTCATAATCACGAGGGAATAAAGGAGTTTTGACTGGCTAGGCACAGTTGAACTTAAGGGATGGGACTTTCAGAAATTCTCTGCAAAAGCTATGATGGTATGTTTTAAAAAGTTTGGGATTTTTATGCATAAAAAACTAAAAATGATATGATTTAACTTTTCAATGCATGCAAAAGACTTCTGGAGTCAGCTGCATTTGGATTTTAAAAGCCAAACCATAAAATCCCCTTGAGGGATCAATAAAGTATTATCTTAAATATACTTAGTGTTGGACTGTGGTCCTCATTATCGTGAACTGCTCCGACTGACCTGTATAAAGGAGCTCACTTTTTAAATCTAGACTATTAGCCACCACGTAGCCAGATTAATATATATGGAATCACTCCAAAAGATCTATCCCTCCTTAGAAAATAACAGACTGGATGACAAATAAGTCAGTAAGTCATAGAAATCGGGCTGGTTTAAGTGCTCTCCAGAATCACAGGTGTCTGGAAGACTCGATTCGCTTCCTGTTCATCGCAAAGAACTTAAGACAACTAATTGGAGCTGATGTTGAATTTTCTCCCCTCCAGCTGCGTTCTGGTCAGCTCTGGGTGGCAAGAAGGACTACCAGACATCCAAAAGTCTGCGGAATGTGATCAAACCTCCACGGCTGTTTGGCTGCTCCAACAAAATTGGAAGGCTTTGCGTAAGTCGCAGAGGATCTTCTTTCCTCCCTAACTAAGAGCGAACCTTTTTTTTTTCTTCATTGAGCTCAGTTGTAGTGTCAATATGTGAGTAGTTCATTATAAAAAAACATGTAAAGTATGTAATTTAATTATTTGGACTTAACTGAACCTTTCTTTTCCTTTCTGCCAGTTTTTAAGAGTATTACTCATTGGTTTTTGGGAATGAACTCTTTGTGAATGGCTTGTGCTCAAACCTACACATCCTATGTCCCTGTCAGGTCGAAGAAGTACCAGGGGATTTCACTCAGTCAGACTTGGCTACCGATGATGTCATGCTCCTGGATATCTGGGACCAGGTATGATGAGCTCTCTGGTGTCAAATTCAGAGATACTCCATGGATGAAATAGAAGATTATATAAATGTGTGTAGAACATTCATCCCTATAAGCCAATGATCATCTTGAGATATTACTCTTTACTATATTATATGACTTTATTCTGTGCAGGTTAACTGTTCAGAGCAATGAATAAGAACACTTGGCTGGAATTAAGTCATGCCAGTCCATTTGCTCACATTGGGCTTAAATAAGTTTCCTAGTTTACTTCATCTAAGTCACTGTGTTTTCCTCCTCCCCCATAGATCTTCCTTTGGGTTGGCAATGACGCCAATGCAGTGGAAAGGGATGGCACTCCACAAATAGGTTGGTCGCACTAAAACTCTAACAGATGGAAATCATACGTGTCTTAAAACGGACACTTGCTGCCAGAAAATACACCGTAGCTGTTGAGCACAGATCAAGTAGGGTTTTCAAGTCATCCTAGGTTCCACAGTGTGTGACAGTATCTTCTTTGTGAAGGAGAATTTAGCTCTGTCCACGCTTAACACTGACTGCTTTACTAACATGGAATTAAGCACAATTTCCAGCTCAGTTTGAGGCTTAAAATATTTCTAAATATGTTAATCTGAGGCTTATTTTGCACCTTGCTGAATAAAGCAGTTACAGTGGTAAAAGAGGTCCAACTTATAACTAGGTCGAAGACTGTATCATTTCTAATTCCGCATGATGAGTTGTATGAAAATGATTGCTATTGTAATTTGTGTCCAACAAGGTATACGTCTTTAGAAAAGGCCATATCAATGTGTTTCCATTGTCTATTTAAAAATCTACCGCCAGCAGCTTAAGACTCCTGTCAGTATTGGATATGAGGTGATGCTGATGTCCACCATGTGTTGCTCGTGATTGACTAGCAGAGATGGTTCACACACATTTGCCAATTCATAGATGTGACTCTTCAAGTTGTTCCATGAACACTCTTATGTTTTTACAGCATTATGTTTTTTTTGTCTATGTAAATTTAGATGAACCTTTATACTTTTCTGAGTCATGTAAACTAAAAAAAGGTCATTGAGAATCATGACTTTTCAAAGATAATGTAGTTGTGATTTAGTGGCCTGTAGTGACTTTGAATTCAAAGGTTTTGACCCGTATTGATTACATGTAAAAAGAAATTAACAGAACATCAGCAAGACCAAGTACAAGAAAGACCAAGACAGTTTCAGCAAATAAGGTGCAAAACAAAATAAATAAATATTTAAAATCTGTGATGCCATAGTGTAACAAAAAGAAGTAAAGAAACGGGTTCAAGCAGGTTGGAATGGGTGGAGAAAAGTTTCAGGGGTTCTATGTGATAGAAGAATATCACCCAGAATGAAAGGACAGGTGTACAAAACAGTGGTGAGACCAGCGATGCTGTATGGTTTGGTGACAGTGACAATGAATAAAAGACAGGAAGCAGAGCTAGAGGTAGCAGAGATGAAGATGTTGATGTTCTCTTTGGGAGTGACCAAGATGGATAGGATCAGAAATGAGTTCATCGGAGGGACAGCACATGTTCGATGTTTTGGAGAGAAGGTCAGAGATGCCAGACTGAGATGGTTCGGTCATGTACAGAGGAGGGATAGGGACTATATTGGTAGACGGATGCTGGAATTGCAGATGCCAGCAGGAGGTTTAGAGGAAGACCGAAGAGAAGATTTATGGACGTAGTGAGAGAGGATATGAAGGTAGTTGGCGTGAGAGATGAGAATACAGGGAAGAGGGTTAGATGGAGAAGGTTGATTCGCTGTGGCGACCCCTGAAGGGAAAAGCCGAAAGGAAAAGAAAAGAAGAAGAAGAAGATGCCATAGTGTAACAAAATGCTTTTACGTTCCTCCCAAAGTGTTTTTAAATACATTTGGAATTAAACAACTCATCATATTCCTTTTAAATCAGAAGTTGTAATTTTATATCAATATCTGAAAGAAGGCCTTTTAAAATTTCCATATACATTTGCTTTCCCAATAATACAGAATACTCATGATAATAACGAAGATGTGAGACTTTCATATTTTACCATGTGTCCCTGTTTTCGTATCTGTTCTGCAGCAAAAGAGTACGTGGACTCGGACCCGTCCGGTCGTAAAGGACTCCCCATCACCACCATCAAACAGGGGCTGGAGCCTCCAACCTTCATCGGCTGGTTCCAGGCTTGGGACAGCAAGATGTGGGACAAAGATCCACTGGAAAGAATCCGTGGCAAGTTCTGAACTCCAAACTACACTCTTTTCTTCCACTTCCACACCTCGCCTATCCAGCAGCTATTGCCATTTAGTTATCGTACCTCCAATCCCGAAGTGCCAGAAACAATGTAATCACTTCAAACTGGTGGAAGGGCTTGCTCTGCCGTGGTCGTGGTGCAGGGCACCAGGCTTCATTGACAGGAATGTGTCGCACCAGTTGTCTCCTTAGTGTCTCTTGCAACATCACTTTTTAATCGGCAGACGTGTTTTATTAATTTGTCGCATCCAGCAGCTTGTCGCCTTCACATGTCACCCACTGAGGCTCTAATTTAAATATTCAACTCGTTAACCATTCAAGCAGCTATCTTTTTTCATTCCTAAAAGTACATTTTTGTTTCAAGGACATCATCAGCATCATCTTTCAATTTATTCCTCTGCCATATCGTGTCCATATGTGTTGTGCTTTTTTTTTTTTTTTATTATTGGTACTGGAATGTTGTATTACGAGAATTTGCATGCTACATTTTTTATCACTCTACTTGTGACTTTCAGAAAGGCCTACAGTGGTATTCTTCAACTCTATATGACATTTCCCTGAAATGCTCAGATGGATGGCTTTTGAATAAAACTCCCAGTGTTGCAGACGTGTGTTTTGTGTGTTCATTTTCAAAGACCGTGGATTCTAAATGTGCGATAATCCAAATTCGGCATACATAGACTGTCGGCTTTATGAGACAGAGCTCACCGAGTTTATTTTTCTCTCCTCTCTCTCTTGGGGAGAGAGGATGGGATCTTGCTGCATCTCAAAGCATCTGTCTTCAGTTAAAGGAGGACATGAAAGTGGAGAGTACAGACACTGAGGTCCTCTTCTCAGGGAAGAAACAGCTGCAAACATGACAAGCCAAAGATTTTTCTCACACACTGTGTTACTCATGTACGGTGCATGGATACATATATCCGCACTGGCTGACACCAAGCCAAATTCAAGTGGGAACATTCGCAAGACTTTACTCAAGATTATCTGGTGAATGAATAAAAGTTTATGTTCGAAAATAGGATGACAAGCCTGGAAAGCCTGGAAGCCTGGAAATATAATAGAAAAAAATGTTGTGTTTATAATTTACTGGCAAAAATAGGATAGTCAACAATTATTATTTAAAACAGTGGGAAGGATACAGAGCTGTCTGTCTCTCAGGGATGGGATCAGGGGCTGCATCTTTTTGGGTGATGGTGGTGGTATGTTATTCGGATCACTATTTTAATCATCGTTTAATCTGGATCATTTTTAAAAGGTTACAAAGTTGAAGTCAGGATGGCAGAAAGGGGATTTTGATGGGTTGCAATGCTTCACGGCGGAGATTTACACCCCCCCCCCCCCGCCCCAGACCCGAATCGAGAGATTTGGAGGTCGGAGCTTTGCCGTTTATTGACGCCAATATGTATATGTATAAATAAAAGCAACTTACTTTAAATAGCACCGGACAACAGCGGCGCTATTCCCGGCGCCGGATGACACGGTTACCCGCATCACCGCCGCCTGTATAGCAATGCGGCGGCGCTCGGCGGATCCCCCCCCCCCGCTCTTGTGTTGGCTGCTCGGGGATAAAGCCGAGTGCTACTCGGTCATGTGATTCCTGCTTCTTTTTTTTTTCTTCCCCCCTCTCCCTCTCCTTCTTCTTCTTCTTCTTCTTCTCCTCTTCTTTTTCCTCCTTCGAAGTTGAAAGGCAGGAGCAGAGCAGCGGCGGGGGCCCAGCTTGTTGATGCAGCGTATTCGTCCCAGTTCTTGTTTTCCCTCCACATTGTAGTTCTTTCGCTCCTCTCCGCGCGGTGGGATATTTTTACACCGACCCTTTCCATCGGCGATGGCGGGGGCTATTATTGAAAACATGAGCACCAAAAAGTTGGTGATAGTGGGAGTTATTCTGCTTTTGTTCCAGGCGTTTGCCTTCATGGTCGGCGGTCTAATAGGTAAGTTTCTTTCTTTTCTTTTCTTTTCTTTCCTTTCAACAATCACTTTTGTCACGTTTAGCAAAACGTTAGCTCGCCTTCCTCGGTGCGCGCGTGCCCCTCGGCTTTCGAACGGTAACGTCTCTAAATGCTGTAAATTATTTTAAAAAAGATCCTCGAAATGCTCAAGTTGACGGTGGGCCGGAGTTAATGTGTTTTCACAAGTATGGGAAAACTCAAGTGAAACGCAGGCAGCGCAGACCAAACAAACGAGGCGCTTTCAAACAGTCACTTTGACACCTTGGCCAAATCACTGCTTTTCTCAAATCAAGGTGTTTCCTGTCTCCGCGGCGCTGCCGGCGAGTCCGGCTGGAAAACGCGCCGGAATTCGTACTCGGGGGGCGAAATCCGTGAGGTTTCATGAGACACTCGCCGAACAACCGACCTCCGTGCCTTTTTTGTGGTCACTTCTTTGATCCAAACTCGAATGTTCTTTCCTCCGCGTTCCCCTCCTATCTCCTCCTCTTCCTCACCCCTCCTCCCAGATTTAATGTCTGTCTGCCGTGTAAGGCCCCGGGCAACATCTTCTTTTCACTCGTTCCTTTCCTCTCCCGTGTGTGTGTGTGTGTGTGTGTGTGTGTGTGTGTGTGTGTGTGCACACATTCAGGCATCCCCACCACCACTACCCATCTCCCCAAATCCCTATAACCTAGCAGGCAGTGCATTTTTGAACATCCTCTACTTTTTAGCTGCAAAGACACACACAAACATGCACCAACAGCTGTCAAAGTTGTGTTGTACCTTGAGGACTGCATTGGATTTTGCTGTCAAATTTCTTCAAATTCCACCCACACACCTGTGTGCACATGCATACACGCACTGCTTGCACGGTCAGACACAAACGGAGGGTAAAAATTGAGTCTGTGTGAAAGATGTCCACCTCTGATGGGTTTAGTATGGAGGCAGATCTGGTCAGTCCCCTCGCTCACTGGATGGCTGGTGACAAATTAGCTTGTTTGGTTCATTCCTAGCTGAGATGGTTTTAATGAAGCCAGATTCTTTTGTGTTTGCTTGGTGGCCGAGGGCGGCAGGGGTAATTGAGTAGAAAGGGTTTGTTCTCCACTTGTTTCCCAACAAACCCGGGAACACGGCATGGGGTCAACCGGCTGAGGGGATGGCCATTATTCTGGACACACTGTGATGGGGACTTGAGGAGCAGCTGTGCTGACGGACTCACAGGGTTACAAGATAATTGAACTCCAAGGGGTTGCAGATAACTGGGTTAATTCACTTTGGTTGCCAGGGTGTGTATATGAAAGTATGTTGCCTTACACAAATATCAATGTAGTCACAATTCCTCCAAGATACTGTGGTCGAGTTTTGCACAGATTGTACTTCGTTTAGGTGCTTTTGGCCTCTGCCCTCTAGCTCTTTGTTGTGTCCAAACAAATACAATGGAAGTTCAGATCATGGAACCTGGAGACCAATGGGCTGATTGGATTCTGCTAATCAGAAAGACTTCATTAGGTCTGGGTGATGTGAAATAATCAATCATTTTTCCGCTACCCATCACATATATTTCATGAAATGCCTGAAACATTAGACAGAAGTGACCTTAAAATTGGAAATAAAGTTTAAAATAATGAGAACTTTTGTTTTCCAATGAATGAAATAGTTGCTGCAAAGCCTTTCACAATTGTTGACATTACATTTGTTTAAAAATCTATGATTCACTATCAGACGATTCTTAATACTGATGTGTTCGCTAGCCCGAGTTTGTATTCTTTGATATGATTGAGTTGGGAACGCGGGTCTGCTGTTGTGGAGCTTACATGCTTTCAACATTTTGCAATAGTTGTGTTCAGGGTACCACTTGGGAATACTGATAAATGCGGTGAATAAAGCTTAGACGAAGCTTCTGCTTGTGAGAAGCACAGTGAGCGTGATTACATCTTTGAATCGTCCGATATGTGTTTCTAATCTTCCTCACCAGCTGAATCTCAAAAATCTGGCCTTTGATGTTCATCCCTGAGAGTCAGTAGTTCCCAGAATCATCTCTGAAAAGGATTGCAGCTTATGGACCCTGTCTTGATACACTACTTTCAGCTTTCCACAGTTGTGGTTATATAGTCGCCCTCTGCTGAACAATCTTCATCAAGATGAACTGTCATGTGTGTTTCCAGAGTACTTTTGATACCTAAGAAAGATCTTTTTTAGGTTCATTTATTCTGAAATTACATCAAGGAGATCTTGTTTTCCCCTCAGTCTCCAAGTTACTTTTATGCCTATGAAATTTCACGTGGACCAGTGGAATTTCCCTGAAACAACTTCTGACGTGTGGAGTTTTCGATAAGATTTGTATGTACAGTATTCACAAGTAGATGGGTGAGAATTTTATTGCCCGGAAAGCCCCTTACTGTCATTGCATTTAGGACAGACATACATCTTCCATATGGCCCAAGTCTCCAGTCTGTGGTTGTAAATTGAATCCGTGATTGTTCTACAAGACAAAATAGTGAGGTCAAGTTTCAAGAAAAGGTCTCCCAACAATGGCCTTATATGGCATTTTAAAATCATCAACATTGAATACTATAAGCTAATGCGATCAAGATTCTACTTTCAAGGCAAAAACAGTTTATGCAATAATTTTAGTATGTCAACACTCCACTTTCAGAAAAGGGGAATTTAAAACATATCATTGCGCAAAAAAGTTCTTGGTATTTCTAAAGATGTTAGGGAGGCATTGTAAAAATGATTGTGTTATTTTTCACTTGGAACCCGTAGCATGTGTCGGAGCATAATAAACCTCCCCCTGCTGACAGGTTGACACAGGAATCTTCTCTGTATTTCTAAAAATCAGCCTGCTAACAACTCTGAAAGACTGTAAGGTTGACATAGTGAGAACAAGTAAGGACACTGCTCTGGTTGGCTCCCCATCTTGCCCTGTATCTGGCTTTGGTCATTACCAATGCTTCAGGACAGCTTGAGACATCTCACACACACTACCTACATTTCTTGAATTAAAATTGCCCAGCTTCAATGAACATAAAGATCTTCAAAATGTTAATCGCCTTGGCTACGTGGTCTCTGTCTTCATGCCTGAAGACTACATTGTATTTCACCTTTGAAATCCTTCATCCAGCTAACACGAACAGCAGAGGTTTACTATCCACATGACAATGACAGGGATTTTGTTAAGCACCAGAAAAACACCTAGTGAGTAGAGACAACAAACACTAGTGCAGTCAAGCTCATGAATCTCAATGGATAAACAATGTAATTGTACCTACGGGAATTTTCTCTCCACATCGTTTCACAGACAGAGGCTCTGCTACAAGGCATTTTCTAAACATTGTAAAAAGTAATTGCTGAAGTGTTTGGATTGAGTTTGGCTCAAGCGCAACCTGTTGAAGGTTCTTAATGGTTACTAAGAAATAAATATCATCTATACAAAGTTTAATCCACAGTGCACCATTTATTTAAGGATGTTTTTTGAACTTTATTTGTGATTTATTAGTTTGAGAGGAAGGCAGTCTTGGCAGGACCTTGAAACCGCAATATGTCAGTTTAACGACAAGTCTCACATTTCTTCCTTATTGTTTCTTATTTTTTTCCCTCTTTCTCTCATTAGCTCCCAGCCCCACCTCTGCGGTCAACTACATGGCCACCAAATGTGTGGACACAGCCAAGCACCGCCAGGAAAAACAATGGTTCATGCCATGGGGTGCAAACCAGTGTGACAGGATCCGTACCTTTGATGAGGCCATGGCTAAGAAGATCGAGGCCAATAACATTGTGTTTGCTATCCACATTCCAATGATAAGGAATGAGATGAGCCCCTGGTTCCAGTTCATGCTGGTCATTCTGCAGTTTGATATTGCATTCAAGATGTACAATCAGATAGGTAAGAGCTGCTTCCTCGTTATTTATCATTATAAATTGCTTTTGAATTGTATATAATCTGGAGTGCTTTGCCATTTTCCCCTCCACATGTATGACATGTTTCTATGTCACGCTTAGTTTTTTACTTTTGTAAATATTTAACCTAATTATATCTTAGTTTCACAATTTGTAGGCAAATGTTTGCAGTGTTTTTGTGAGACCAAGTCAGCTTCTGAAATATTCATTTCTATTGTCACTTCATATTCCTCACATTGTAAATTCAGGTGTTAAGTCATAGGGCTTTGTGTTAGGTTTTTATATATTTTTTTTTTACTTTAAGTACATCACCCTCAAGATGCTGGGAAGAGCTGATGTCTCATTTATAGCTCAGTCTATCACGATGAGTGCTTGAGCAACCTAAAGGAATATATATTTTTTTATTTTTAGTAGATATCTGTTACACTGAAAGGCAGCAAACAAAGATGGATGTCCTCCTGTCTGTTCTCTGAATTGGCATAGGCCCTGGGGTTTTTTTAGACGGGCTTAACAAGACACTTGGCAGGTTTTAAAAGCGAGGGGAGAGGTAATCTGGATCTTTTTTCAAACCCCGTTGCCTCTGAGCAAAGAAACTCCCGTTATGCATTGCTGAACCCAGAAGTGAAGGATTCAGATTCCTCTGGATATGAGGTCATCTCATTGAAATGAATCTTGCATTACTCAAAGTCACCGTCCACCCATGTGATCAAGCATCAATGTCAAAGTTTTACCGATAATATATGCGAGGCCTGTTTTAGAGAACATTCATTTAACATTTCTGTCTAACCACAATTTTCCATTATGTTGAAACTAACCGATTTATCATGTAATTTTTGCTTTATCTACACTGGTGGAATAAGCTAACCCTCTTTTTATGAAAACGTTGTTACATAAAATGCTCTTCAACAAACATGTGTGTGTCAAACAGTGGATATAATATGATGATTTTCTTTGACTTACTTTGATAAAATATTAGAGGCATTCCTCTTGATAAAGATAGAAAGTAACATTTAGTTTGGTTTTAAAAGTACCAGTACACAAAGTCAGTGCCTTTTTGAGAGAATTATAGTTGATACGTATCACGGTTTATCCAAGTAATTTCAGTCTATTGTTTAGTTATCTGACTACAACTTTGTCTATTGGTTTACTCACTCTCATAATCTGTCAAATCAGTTTTTAGAGAAAAGTTCTAAAATCCCCATACCCTTTATTTTAGCAAATGGATTAGAAACACAGTATTGGATTTTAAAGCTGTTAAAGTGCCAGGGGTTGTATTGATAAACATTCTGAATATCCACTCCGAGAGCTTCCAACTGTGCCTAAATATTTATAAATCAATAAAAAATCTAAAAACTCTTATTTTAGCGAGGAGGTGTGGTTGAGCCTGTCGCTGCATTCTTCTGTTGCAAATGTGATTAGCTTTAATAGTTATATCTAGTCTCGATTAAGAAAAAGTGTATACTATTCTCTTTCCCATTCAAGTGATATCTAAATAATGGATTTCAAATATCTGCAGTGATGAGATACTGTTTGAGAACAGAAACGACTAAAAAAAAACATGAAACACAGGCTACTAGTTGTTTAATGTATTTCCGAAAATTTTATTTCCATGCATGTATTATTAATACTTCATCTGTTAATTTATGGGGAAATAACCAGTGACCAGTCTCTATGGAGTGTTTTTTCATCATTCATAAACCAGTGAACAAGACGCAATAATAAGAAAATGAAATGAAATTATGTGAGGGGACAAAAATCACAGTTCAGTAAGGTATCAAGCAAGACCCCTGTCACACTCTTGTCAAGAGGCAGCATGGGAGAATATAGTGGCTTAGAAAAATCCCTCGTTCCCAGTAACCCCAGATATCTCATTTAGGAATCAACAGACTTATGAGCAAAATGAAGTCTGGCTTCCTTGTGCCATCCTAGTGAAAGACATCTATTTCAAAATAAACAACATGGTTTCTTAATGATTAGTTTCTGCCTAACAATATGTTAGTGATAAGTGACATGTAAGTGTCATTTTATATAATAGTAAAATACAATTGGCGCATTTTAAGAGTTTTGTAACTCCTTCAGTTGGGTGAGTTCTTATTTAGAGAAACTACTCCACAGTGTGAATCAAAGTGAGATGAGAAGGAGTGACGGCAGCCTGCGAGTTATGACCTGCATCTGAACACAATTTACTTAGTTTTTCTCCATGCTATTATAAACTATTATCGACAATACATTCCATTTTATGTTTTCAGATAGCCCTCCCAGATTGCTCTTATTCAGTGTTGAGAAGTGCTAAAGTGGAAGGAAAAGGAGGAGGACGGAGATACCCCATATCTCAAAAAAAGGCAGGGTTTGGCATCCTTGTGGGTTGTTTTCATTTCCTGAATGGAGGAATTAGAGTGAATGATGATGGAGGAATAAATTTCACCTTTTGAGGTGGAGAAAATGCACTGCCTCTCAAACATCATCCTCCAACTTAGATCCACAGAAAACTTAAGCTTATAGCTGCTATGAGTTATGTGGGCCAAGTACCATTTTAGAGATATTGGTCTAACTATCAAGTAGAACTAGATCATTTTTGATTTCACTGGTGAACAGGGAGAAGTGGTTAAATGATGGCATGAGAAAGCATCTAAAATGTGAGAACTCGCCATGTGATGATGCGTAACGTGCAGAGTCATGTCAGAACAGCTGCTCCTAAAATGCCATGACACATTGGCTGAAGGAAAACTGTCAAAGCTACCTAAACTATCAGGACAAAAAGTTACTTTTTCAGTGGTGTAATTCTGTGACTTGGCCTCTCTGGCCTTCCTTGTCTAAACAATCATGTCATGGTAATGTAACTCATCAGCATAATTAGCTTGCTGGCATTCTCAGCCTCTGTGGAAATGTGTGAGGAGTTTGTGGGTTGTTTACTGTCTGGATGCCAGACGAGACAGTGATTCAGCCAGTTCAGTCTCATTGATGTTTGTGAGCCATAGGAAGTGCCTTGATAACAAGAGCCATGCATGATAAAGAATTGGCAGAGTTCGTGTTTTTTTTTTTCCTCCAAAATTGTTATGATGTATTCTAGTAATGTTTGACATTTTGAAAACCATTTGTTCACATATTCTGGCGAATAGCAACTGCTGAGAAGAATACCTTTTGCATCTGTCAAATTCACTGATTAAAAGCCAGCATCATGTCACATGACTGACATAAGAAACCATGGGACATTAAACATTCCTTCTCACCTCATAAAGTATCAGGAGTTGTGTAGGTTCTCAATTCACTTCAGATACAGTTGATACTGTAATTAGGTACAAAGTAAACCTTCTGTTATGTGTTAGGACATTTAGGAGGATGCTGATTTGAAATTGGATTCCTTAGTTTCGTTAATTCAGATGAGAGAAATATAATCTCGATGCAGTAGTAAAACTGCAAGGACATCCTGTAATTGATAAAATGGTATCGGTAAATGTATTTATCATGCCTGTGCCTCGGGAAGTATAATTCTTCTCTGCGGCTCCTCTCAGAAAATTAAAACAAGGCCATCCCTTCCGTAGAATACCTTATCTATGTAACAGTGTTTGTACCAGAGAAGAGCTTTGCCCTTATTAACCACTCCACCCACCTGCCCCAGTCTACTCCGGCACCAAGCACTCCTTGGCTGGATGCCAGCAATAACACAGCTGTTGAGGAGGCTTAGTTTCTGTGGTGATGGCCGCTGGACAGGAGTGGAATGTTTGCATGAAGGGGGCTGACATTCGAGGGCGTCTGGCTCAACCAATGGCGCAGTGAAGGGCATTACAGAGACAGTCTGCTGCCAGGTCTCATCTGGTTTCTTTTTCTTGTCCTTTACACTTTTTCCCTCCCTTTCTAAAAGCACAGGCCACTGGGTTTCTTTCTGTTCATTCTAGCTTGTTTCATAACACCACAAGAGGTACTCTGGAGGGATGGAAGAGAGAACACTTGGCTTTGTAATGAGATCTGAAGATGCAGTTTTAATAGCTTGGCTTAGCATCTTTTTGTTATATTCAATGAGTTGGCCTGCTGGAGGCCAACTCAAGATCTTGTTTAAGTTATGTAAAGAAGGAAGTAACCTAGATTTGGGATATGGTGCAAAGAATAATGAATCACTGATTATCTTTACATGGCAATAACTCTGTCAATCAGTTTCAGATTGAAATGACAGCACCATACAGAGATGTAACATGCTTTCTTAAATGACCCCCCCCCCCCCACACACACACACATAAACACCTGCAAAAGCCCACACACTCCCCACCCCCTCTGCTCAATTCGCACCTTGGAAATTTGTTTACATCGTTTCAGTCGCACCATACCTTGAGTCCCTTGAATCTTATACCTTTGGACTTTATTACTGCAATTAGTTGTTTACATATTTATTTGCACAACCTTTTTTTCCCCTTGTGTTTCAGCTGCCTTGTTTGCTGTGCCGTCTTGTACCGCCTGCTCTACATGCCTCATAATTGCCCCCAGGGAACAAATAAAGTTTTTTGAATTTGAATCCACCAAACGTAGTAAAAAAAAAATGGATCAGATAATCAATCCAGCAGTCATAATCAGGCTTCCTAGTTTTTCAGTAACTCAAAATAAAATCCAAACCATTATCTTTACTTTCCTTGCTAACAAATTGTATTCATTTTTCAAAAGTAAGTCTAATGTGACAATTTTGGGATTTGAGAAAACAAAGTCACCGTGTTTCAGGTGCGAGGCCATGTCAGTGAAAGCAGCACAGTCTCCACATTCAGCCGTCAGGACTTAATTTATTCCCTCACTAAGATTGTAGCTCTCGATAGGAGGAAAGATAGGATTTGAAATACAAAGAGGAAAATTATTTGAGGCAGTTACCATTTTTTCATCTTAATAACATTTGGTTCAACCCAACTAATAGTATGATTTGTTTTAATCCTATTTTAAGCCTTAATCATAATTAGTTTGAATAATTATGGGTATGTCTTAACCGATAACGAAGGCACTTTAAAAGAATATGGCTCTAAAAGTAACTTTGTACTCTTTTGTGCAGAGGAAGGAGCAATGGTCACCATTGATGTGGGGCTGGCCTACAGAGATGACACTATCAGTGAGTGGACTGAGATGGCTCACTCATTTGAACAGCGGAAGCTCAACTGTAGCTTTAACATCGACAAGGTAGGTAAAATGACACCCTTTGCTTTTGCGCAACCGCTTGCCACCAAACTTTCTTGTATTAATTCATTGATTAATTCATGTTCATGGCCCAATGTGTTTGAGACTGGAACCTGTTGTGGCTGCCTAAAGCTTGTGTCCATACTGTTAAACTGAGAAATACATGTGTGCTCTCCAGACTATAGATAATGAGGGCCGTATTTATGATTGTGAACCGATGCCCTTCATGGAGATAGGCAGTGTTGCTCATAAGTACTACCTCCTCAACCTCCGTCTACCGGTTAATGAGCGTAAGAAGATCAATGTTGGGATTGGAGAAATCAAAGACATACAAGTGACTGTAAGTGGACATTTTGAATTTTGATGTACATTTGAAGCTGAAACTTACCTCTACACTAGCTTAGTCTTTCTATGAGGTGTGACAGTGAGTAGCAATAAAGTTGATGTAGCTGTATTTTTAGAGCAAACTGTCATATTTGGCTGATTTTTGAACACTATTTAAATTTTATCAAGCAAATTTTAGCACAATAACTATTCTGTAATAACCAGCTGCCCCAGATGCCATTATCCAAAAGAGAGGCACATAAATAATTTTAGGTATACTTGACACTATGTTAGTGAGCCTAACATTTTTCAATTGAGTTACGTTCCATAAATATGGAAATTACTTTTCGATTGTCTTTAAAGAGCATCCACCAGAATGGAGGATTTACCCAGGTCTGGTTTGCCATGAAGACATTCCTTACACCCAGCATCCTTATCATCATGATCTGGTATTGGAGGCGCATCTCTCTTATGAGCAGACCCCCTGTGCTGCTAGAGAAGTAAGGCTGCATCTTTCCTTGTGTTGTAGTACTGTGACAATGTTGACATTCTTTTTAGCAAACTGCTCCAATTTGTCATCATGAGTCTTGAGGACAAATCTTCATCTCAAAACAGATACGTCACCTAGCTGTAGCCAGAACCTACTGTGGTTTCATCATAAGCTCTGGAACCTTGACATCAGGTTGTCTACTGGGTGAAGGCACATATTAACAATGAATGAAACGTACAAGTAGGTCATGCTGACTGAGTGCATTGAAGGTCACTAAGATCAGACAGTGATGTTCATTGACTGTCTGAGGAGCTATAACAATCCTTAATTGAATATAAAACACATAATTAATGGGATTTAAGCAGTCTAGTCAAACTTATACTTGATACATGACAGTGTGCATGTCACAGGGCTTCTTAATGCACGTTTTGTTAGATCTGTTTAACAGCTCGACCTTCCATTATGCCAGTCCAGTGTACCTGTGACATATTAGTATGCCAGATAAAATTCCTAAAATAACAACAACCTTTCCCTGCCTATAATTCCACTCCTCTCTCATTCTTCATCCCCTTTTTCAATTCAGTGAGCTTGTTAAATTCATGGTTACAGATATGTTAAGATCTGTAATAGTTTATTCGAGCCCATCAAAGCTGGAGACATAAGCTAAACTAATATTTGAAAAGCAAATATAAGTAGTTCTGCCTCAAGTGGATATTTAGAATGGTATGCTCAGAGCTTAATGTTTGTCTAACCCCCTGCTGTGCTGGGAAGACAGATCAGTAAGAGGCAGCATTCTGCGCCGCAGGAAGTGCCCGGTGAAGCGTGAAACACGTTACAAAATCTGCAAGCTAGTACTCAAGCGACACATGCTGCACAGACACATACAGTACATACACACCAGCTTCTACGACAACACACACAGTCTGTGTCTCTCCCCTTCGCTCTATCTTTTCCGGCTCAAGGCTCTTATTCCCAGATGACCAGCAGGCTCTCAGGAAGTACGACTCGTACCCTATTTGTAGACAGTGGCAGATTTTTTTTTTTTCATGCTGTAAAAGCCTTACCAAGGTTCCCTGTCATGCTAGCCCCACTGAGAGATATTAATGGTAAACCTCAGGTTTCTCTGAAAGTGATATATGTGTGAGTGACAACTTTTCATTATGGCACAATTCATAAAAGGCAGCAAATTGGGTTAATTAACATCATCAGTTTTTCCAGCCAGCCAGCCTAATGAGAAATCCATCTGACCCAGGAAAGAGGGTGTGTGTGCGTGTATGCGCATTTTCAGCCAACATGATAATCATACTACAAAAAGAGCTGCTGTAAATGAGACATTAATAATGGCTATGTATCTTTGCACATTTTAGTGAGCCATCACAGACCATTTCTGGGGCTTGTAAATGCTCCATGAAATAATAGTACTTCTAAAATTAAAGTATTTCTTGCAGCTAAAGTGTGCTGTGGGGACTGCTTTCACATTAACTCCACTCCTTCTCACACAAAGTACTTTGATTTCACACAGACACACACTCTCTCACAGATTAAAGCCTCAGCTCTCCTGTTCATTGGTTTGCTCAGGAAACATTCTTTGCATACCATCCAAGTGTGGTTTCCCTCTGTTTGCTCAAGCTGGCTGAAATTCAATTATTTAGAAGCTGTATTGCATTACTTGTATAACTTTGCAAAAATGTTCCTGTCCTCAGGTCAATTTATTGCCTTTTCCCCACTTTTGGCCCATTTAGGGGAATCTAAAACACTGCTGCGTCCTGAACAAAACTTCAAAGTTGCCAATCATTTCCATGAAAAGAAAAACCTCTTAGAGCAACAGTATATACTTTGTATATCAAAGACACCCAGTTGGAATAACCTTACCAACTCCACTAGAATTGTCCAGAAAAAGGCTGTGTTTAGACTGGGAATTCATTAGTGTTACATTACTGCTGAGGGGAGATTGTCCCAACCACAGGAACACTGCCATCTTTACCCCCTTTTATATAGTTGGTGATTGCCTAAGGGAAGCCCATCTATGCGTAAACACCCAAGTACTTTCATACTTCTTTGAAACAGCCACACATGCATCTGTAATACTTGCACAAGCCACCGAATACTTCCCTCCTGTCTTTCTTGCACTCTGCGGTTCTGTTTTGCCCTCTTCACTGTGTTTATGATTGCCTTTCATCTGTGGGTGGCATGCAGAGACCTGTTTAGACATCAGGAAGAAGATCTCCTGGTTTGTCAGATTTTGTCAGCTAACTGATCAAAATTTGCTTTGCTTGTCACATTTATAAATGCTATGAAAGTATGTAGATTAAATCAAAAGCAGACTGATGAAATGCAATAAAGGTCCACGTACTAAAACCTTTGGAATAGCATTTAAACAGGGTGCCACCTTATTAACCTGAGAAAATGACTTTAGTCTGACTAAATTTATTGCCCTAATTGAGTCGTGCCAAACCTTATATTGGCAACTGGGCCTGCATATTTTTTTGAAGATGTTTCACTTCTCAGCCTGAGAATTCTTCAGTTCTGTCTTTTGGATAAGAGGTGAAACATCTTCAAGAATATAAGGAAACCCTGTTGCCAAGATAATAGTTTTCAATTTACCCTGAATGAGTTACTTAAATGCTAGTTTGAAGTTTTCAATACGGGATGGTGTTCATTCTTCTGGCATGGAACCAATGACAGTGCTGAACTACCAGGGTTTTGTAATTTTGACACCTTAAAACACAATCTTTAGAAAAGCACTTATTTTTTTCATGATAATATGGGCGCAGATTTTTATTCCCGACACTCTCAGCTGTTTTATTCTAAAATTGCATCAAAACATATCTTTTTTATTTTTTTTTCCTTAAATATTTTGATCCTTCAGGGTAATCTTAGCATTGGGCATCTCCATGACATTTATTAACATCCCAGTGGAGTGGTTCTCTATCGGCTTTAACTGGACCTGGATGCTGCTTTTTGGGGACATCAGGCAGGGAATCTTCTACTCCACATTGCTGTCCTTCTGGATCATCTTCTGTGGGGAGCACCTCATGGTACAACACATGACTATATCTAGTTGATTGCACCTATTTTTTTTTTTTTTTTCACTGAACTGAGAAATGCCTCCTCATCTAGAGCTGTATTCACAAAATGTGTAAATGTACAATTGATTTGATAGATTTTTGGTATTTTACTAGCATTCACAATAGATTGCTTGTGAGAAAAAACCTTGTCCACAACAATTTTCATAAAAGATTTTGCATTTTATGAATAAATGTTACACCAATTAAATCTTCATCCTTCCTTTGTCTGTCTGACAGGACCAGATGGAGAGGAACCGTTTCTCAGTGTATTGGAAACAAGTCGGACCCATTGTCTTTGGTTCCTTCTGTTTGTTTATCTTTGATATGTGTGAAAGGTAAATTCCATTACATATTTTGCTATTCATAATTATTTTCTGTAATGTGTAATTTTATTTCAATTTTTTTGTCACCAGAGGTGTCCAGTTAACAAACCCCTTCTATAGCATCTGGGCGTCAGATATTGGAACTGAGCTGGCTGTATCCTTTTTGAATATGTCATTGAGTAAGAACAATAGAAACAGGACAACCTATCTCACCTTTAGGCATAAATCAAATACACCTATCACTTAATATTACAATACGATCTGTATCTGACATCACTTGTATTGGGAAACAGAGGTCTTACGTTTTGTGTTCATACTAACAATTTTCAACAGATTATTGTTTTTCTCAGACACTAGCATCTACTGTCTAAAGCATGTGATCGCCCGATGTTTTTTTTTTTTTTTTTGTCATTAATGGGCATAAATTATGTACATTCTACATTTTTAACTTTTGATGTGTGAAAGGCCCAATAATATCTTTGGTCAAATTGATGTCATATTGATGAAAAGAAAAGAACAGCAGCAAGTTGTACAGAGTTAGCTTACACTTACTCAAGATACAACCAGAGTCAGACTACCTTTTGTCGCGGTCTGGTAAGTCTGATCATGATACATTTAAATAATGTCTTAATGTGTTTTTCTTAATTTGGATAAGGCTTTTTAATACAGTTCTCATTTAGATAGTATCCAGCTGTAAGTAAAGTGTAAAAATCTTTAATTCGCTAAATTTTGTTTTCAGTTCAGTGTGAATATGCATATGTTGATTTCAGGGAGTTTCTGCTTGCTGAAAAACAGATTCTCCAATGAGCATTGGCTGAGCTGCATAATGGTGTCTTCATCGATAAAATGAGAAATAATTCAGTAAAACCATATGTGAGCATTGCCTTTTTTTATGAGTACCTCTTAGCTTTGCGTTCTTCAAGAGCAACAATATAGGATTTCTTCTTGAAGAATAAATGCAAAAAGAGCCCACTTTGCCCCCTCAGTATTTCCATTGCTTCTCTAGTTGTCCTTTCCCACTGAAGGAAAAGCGGAACCCAGAGTTCTAAGACATTTACCACAGTGTCTATAACCAGACTCATCAAATCTTTATGAGGTCCACTGACAACTTTCTGCTGTTCCATCAACTGATGTAAATGTTTTATAAACCAGTCACATAAATAACAAAACATTTTTATAGTAAATTCACTGATTGTAATGTGTTTTTTTTATCTTGAATTTAAATTTGTAAATAAATTTGCAAACATTTGTCAGGCAGTTTTAAATGCAACACTTTTTGCACATCAACTGGAAACTAGAAATTAGCATTGAGTAACTGCATTATGTCAGAACACAACATTGCTCTGCTGCCAGATCACTCTTTTGAGTGGAGCTAATATTTTGTTTTGTCCTTGACTGGCCTTTTGTTCAGATGGCATTCATAATTGTGGCAGGGATCTGTGCCTGTCTCTACTTCCTCTTCCTCTGCTTCATGGTTTTTCAAGTGTTCCGTAACATCAGTGGTAAAAGGACTTCACTTCCTGCCATGTCCAAGGCCAGACGCCTTCACTATGAGGTGATTAAGTTTAATTTGTCTAGCTTCCATAAGCTTCTCTTGATTCATAGCTGCTACAATCAAATATTTATAATTATTGTTGGTGTATTTATTTTTGCTAATTCTTCACTCTTCCTCTCATCACTCTTTAGGGTCTGATTTTCAGGTTTAAATTTCTCATGCTGGTCACACTGACCTGTGCTGCTATGACAGTCATCTTCTTTATCATTAGTCAGGTAAGTTTCATAAAGCCATAAATGTATTCACTTTTCCAATACACTACTCCATAAAAACACAAAGCATTTATTGCTGCTGTCTTTAAATGTCCAGGTGAATGAGGGTCACTGGCACTGGGGAGACCACACCGTGCAGGTGAACAGCGCCTTCTTCACTGGTATCTATGGCATGTGGAACCTGTATGTATTCGCCATCATGTTCCTCTACGCCCCATCTCACAAACGTTATGGAGACGACCAGTCGAGCGCTCAATGCATCACTGGTAACTACTAATTTCTGCCCATTAATGAAATATGAAAGTGGCACTCATTTATCATTCTGACATACAATGAGGACAGACCCTTCTGTAAAAATCTCCTTCATGCATAATTCATCAAGTGTTGGTATCTCTCCAACATAATGTCCATTGACAACAAATTATCTCTAATCTATGGTAGTGGTTAGGTCACAGAGGAAAATGTGATAACAAGAACCAAATCAAGCACACAGAATGAAAATACAAGAAATTGGCGCTATGGGAAATCTAAGGTAGGCTTCGAGTATAATGAAGATTTGATTATTCTATTCCATATATATAAACAAACAGAATAAGAAACTCAGAGTGACTTGAGATGGTTCTCCAAAGCTGTCATTACAACTTTGTCTGAAATAACTGGTTAGAAATTTAGGTGTAAAAAATATTTGTATTTGTTCAGTTTTCTGCCTTATCTTTATTTGAAAGGTTAGGGCCATTGTTCGATTAGATTTTACCTAAGTGATGGTTGTCACGCAATCTTCATTCTCTTTAAAGCTTTAAGACTGTTGTAAACCCATAACTTGTACATTTTATGTACAAGTTATGTACAAGTTACTTGTACATTTTATGTACAAGTTATGGTTCAAAAATATTTGGGGGTTGTATTCAAAGATTCATCATCCATCAGGACTCGGTATGGTTTTATTTACATTTTTGGGTTAAAAATCGCTTGGATTACACCTCAGTTTGCACGGACAGCTCCTGCACCAGTGGGTAAGATTTGTTTGTCATGTTGGAAAAAAAGTGGTGGAGATAAAATAAATAAATAAATAAATAAATAAATAAATAAATAAAAAGGGAAGCAGAACAGTGACATCATTTTGTAGTGATTGAGCTTGGCCAAATTGTATTGAGGTCTTAGCAGCTCACATCTCATTGTGGTGGATACCATTCGTCTGTCTTTTTCTGTAAAGCTGCCTATTCATCTCAAGTTTGTTTTTCGAGTAAGACTGGAAGGAAGGATTGAGAAGGACCCAGATTCCCAGGTGAAAGAGGGGTCTCTTTGGCCAGGGAGGGTGATTCTAATGGCTTGCCAGGCATCCTTCCAGATGGAAAGGAAGGGGCAGCGGAGGACGGGGGAGGGCGGTATAGAAGTAATGAAAACCATCCATCAGTCGACTTCAGGGTCATGTAGAGAGAAAGTCAGTTCGAAGTTCTGGAAGCTTTCCCTGAAGCACATGAAACCTTTTAATGGGAAGGAGGCATATCTCCAAGTTTCTGTTTAATCTTATCAGGCCTTCACTTCAGTTTGTGATGAGCTGAAAGTATTTATGTTGGAGAAATTCCCCCCTAGCCATCTTGATATACAGCATATTTTTGCAGAAATGAGCTGCTAGTCTTGTATTCATGTCTCCCCAAAAGGCAGTGGTGATAGTGTTCTGTCTTCGCAGGGGATGCTGGAGCAAACAGTGGAGAGGACATCCAGCTGACCACTACCATCACCCATGTCGACGGCCCCACAGAGATCTACAAAATGACTGGCAAAGAGGCACAGGAGTAGATTTCCCACTGTTATTTAGAACTTCCCTCGATTACCTACTGCTCCACTGATCCCCCTTCCTTACATTTGTATTCTAAAAGGCTTTTCTCCAAAACTGCATCAACAATCCCCTTTGCATGAACCCTCCAGTGCCCTCCTTCCAGCACCATATCCTCAGCTCAGCGGCCTGTTTTTCTGCCAACTTGTCCCCTGAGTCCCTATTGTGTCCTGGATTGCTCAATATTAGCCACACTCTTATCAGTCCTTTTCATTTCATTTTTTTTTTTTTTTTTTTTTACCATTACATACTTCATATACACAGTCTTGGGTTTGAGTTTTACACAACAGTTTTGCCACCATGTCAGAATCCTAGAGGCTGGTACATTGATGTGTGGAAAGAAAGTCAATCTGAGCAATATGATGTAGATGTATAGCAGTTTTTTTTTGACATGGTAATACACTCATTCAGTCAAAACATTGTAATCGTTAAACTCAAAGTAAACCCCTTAGAACCTGTCACAAATGCATATTTTTCCATAGAAATATAGACCATGTGGCACACTGTTAGTCTTTAAGTAGTGGAGTTGTTTTTGATTTTTTTTTTTTTTTTTTTTTTTTTTTTTTTTGGGGAAAAATTAACAAACAATTCCCCTTTGGGAAAGGGCATCTGTAGGTTCATTTTTCAAATGTCAAAT
>CAAKHD010005146.1:250695-261339 GCA_901007705.1 Fistularia tabacaria | reverse complement strand
AAATATATTCTATTTTTTACTTTTTTTTTTTTTTAATATTGGAATTTTTTTTTATTTTTTTTTTTTTTTTTTTTTTTTTTTTACTATTGGGGAAAAATGTACAGACACATATCCACTTAGGAAAGTGCATACTGTAGGTTCATTGTTACAATGTCAATATCTATTTTTTATAAAATGCTTATTTACGACTTCTGAAGAGTATATGCATCAAACTATCAATGTTAACAAAGGGTTGATGGTAGTCTACTACACTATTGGGTTTGTTTGTTTGTTTGTATGTTAATTGTTTTTTATTTTAATTTAAATAAAACGTTCTTAATACCTTTTGTGTTGTGATTCTTTCCAAAGCTTCCCCTCTTGTTTTGTAATCACGTCACTAATTTATTGTAAAAGCTGAGAAAGCGATCCAGATTGTGTCCCATTACACTGGACTCTGGTCTGCGTGATTGAGTGACTGTAGCAAGAGAGCGCCATCTTACGGCACCCAGTAGAACTACAGATAAGCCTTCATTTCATCGTCCGTCATGCTGACTTCAGTGGAAAGGAAAATTTAGTAAAACATTTAGTTTATAACGGTAATATGTATACATTACAGAGGCCTTGACTCGTTGCAATTTGAATGGTTGTGGTTCCGTAAGTCAAGTTGAACGTGTGAAAACTACGTTAACAGTCACATTTAATAACAGTTTCCGCCACGAGAATACTGTAAATATGCATTGAACGTATGCAGCCATCTTTGAGACATACTATACTGGAACATTATTTTCAACGTAGCTATTTATCGATGTTTAAAGATGCTTTATTTTGTCACTTTCAAACGACCTTGTACATTTGCTTTTGGACTGAGGGAACTCACATTTCCGCACATTTGAACAGCTCTTCGCGAAACAAGCATCGTATTTTGAAAATACCAACCGGAAACAGTATATTTCGCAATAATTAGCTTTCCGCGGCGAGCCCATTCGCAAGTGTTTCGACTGGTCCGCCTCTTCTCCCGTCAGAATTCGGGTGTTGTCGTCGCTGGGCGTCCAAGTGGTGAAGGAAAGGGAAGGGAAAGCAGAGGTGGATACCGGTCGTATTGGGAGGCGAAAGAAAGTGAAAAACCCTTCAATACTGAAGCCAAACGTCAGCGGAAAGTGAACTCGGCAGCTTCTGAGTCGACCGTGTGATTCATGTAATGATAGTCGAGGTGGTTTTTCACGGTGTGTCTTGTAAACACGTTAGTTGTGACATTGCGCCGTGAGCAACGGAGCCGAGGGAAAGGTCTCCTCCCAGTCTGTTGACGGATACAGTTCGGCCCCGGTGAAAGGAGACACCGCTCAACCTGACTATACGTTACCCGGGCCAGGTAAGACTCCCGCGACTGCCGACGACCCCCCACCCCCCCCAGCCTTCCCGGAGCAACAGTTGCTCCGCTGTAACGTTACCGTGAGACGCGTTCACTGGCACCGCTGCCAGCGTTCACATCCCCTCTCCTGGTTTTATGCGACACGTACCGTCCCTTAAACCCCACACCCGGCAACGGTTCGGTGTGAGAGAATTTTGCTCGTTCAACAGGTGTTGGTTGGAGGTAACCCCCCACCCCTCCACCCCCTCAACAACGCGGGGTTCCTCGGCCTTATGTCCCGATGATTCCCTCCAGGCCTCCAGACTTCTTTTGGGGTGATTGTTCCGGAACAGATCACTTACGCAGTAAACTAGCCGCTGCTTCCCTCAAGCCTCTTTTTTTTCGCAGTATTTGCTCTCATTATTGCTATTGTAGTCCAAATGTGAAGCGGTTACATTTTAGACCTTGTTCAGGCCCCGCACTGGGAAGAGGCTGAGATGTTGACATGGATCATCAGCAGTTCTGTTGATGATCCGCAGCCATTAGGAGGACAGAGGACAGGCGGACAATTGATAAGGCCAACTCATTAGTACCCCATTCACCCCCATCCAAGCCTCTCCTCAACATGAGTGGGCTGCATTGCACACACTGGAGGCTCAGGATCACACACACTTCCTGTCTTTACACACAAACACACACACACACACACACACACACACACACACGAGGGGTAAAGGCAGAATTTTATAATGAAAGACATTTTAATGACAAACACCAGCGGGAGGGGCGGGGTGCCACAAATTTGTCGATGAAGACACACCAGTGTATAGATGATATGAAAAAAATGCACATGTGCACATATAACCCTAATACTGGTTGTACGAGTCATCCTTATTTATGGTTTATTACAAACAGAAAAGAAGAGCAGCCTTGTCTGATGCTGTCATTTTTGGTCATAAGGCTGTCTGGTGCAATTTCTCAGAACAAACACTGGCCCCCTGTCTTGGCATAAGCATTCACCGGAAAGATGTTTGATTTTGTTTTCAGTCATTTTGCAGTCTCTTCATCGAGAAGGCCTCGAGGAGATCGTTTTTTTAAAACTCATTACCTTTCTCTACTCAGCTAGCTTTTGTGGCCATTGGTTTCATTTGGACATGTGAATAGGTTAGCCTGGATTTCTGGCAGGATTTAATGTGACGTGTGTTGCATGTAAATCGATTAGTAACAGGAAGAGGGAGTGAGGTGGTCGAGATGGCAACACTGACTTGTTTAATGAAAGGATTAGTTTGAAGGGAACTCCCCTGTACGGCTTGTAGTTGAGGGGAGGATCCATTTGATCTCCTTCCCCTGTCTCCGTAAGAGTTGTGGAACAGTGGGGGAACTGTTCGGGTCATGTGGGAGTCGGCACATGCAGCTGTAGCCAATGCCTTAATACCTTATCTGTTAACTGGCTCTTCTGGAAGCTGCGTGCATCTCCTGACAGAATGCTGCCTGACTAGATGGGGCTGCTTTAGCTTTTTGACAAACACCCTGTTTGAGGCAGGAGGAGGACACGGCGATTACTGCCGTCTGAGTAAGCGTCATCTGCTGAGGTCTATTTCCTCATAGAGCTGTGGATCCCCTCCTGCAGGTCTGTCTTTGTATTTTTTGTTACCTCAAACAAGAATCTTGTGTCCTCATTACAGTTTCTTACGTTGCCTTACAACAGGATTACACAAAAAACACTGAACTGATTCTCATGGAATATGGGCCAAATAAAAAAACATTGCATGTTGGAGCAGATGTGGATCACAGGACAGATCCAGGATTAGTGTTAACTCCTCATGATTTTCTTGAAATGTTGCCAGCAAGGGACTGACCACCCAAAATGTCCATAGTTTCAGAGTTTACAACTCGAAAAAGTAAGTCCTAACAGTAAGATATTTATTTGAAAATTGTTAGCTGACTGCTTTTCGGGCAGGCAGTATATAATTTGTGCTAACAAATGCTTTCATTTCAAATCAGTTTTTTTCTATATATGTATGCCCAATGATAACACACAAAAAATAGCATTCTACGATGAGTCCTGGCGATAAAGTCGCGGGCACTCATTTCATCATCAAAAAGTCATCGGCATCAAAGTTTCAGTAGGTGGAACAAAAAATCTGAAGTACATTTTGGGATCAGACAATTGTCATACAAATGAGTATATTTTCCTGCCTTACTGTAATGTTTACTTCTACTTATCATTAAACTTTACCCCATGTTGTCATTTGATTATTGACTCCAGCAGTAATCGGACTACACCCACATGTCAACAAAAGAAAGAATTACCAGATATCCTGATCCATATATATCTATATTTCAGGAATGCAGACTCCCCCTCAAGCAGTGGAGTTGATATATATCTTTATCATGTTATTTAATTGGATTATTAAACCATTGCTAAATAATCACAAAACACATGTTCGTTTGCACAGAAAACGCACATTACTTATTCAGATGTTTTTCAGACTCACAACATAAATTAAGAGTGTATTAAAATGATCATGTCATCAGACCTTTGCCCAGGCCGACAACTGATTGTTGATTTTTTTATCATGCAAAATTTCTCATACAGGACAGTTCGAGCTCCTTAAAAGAGAAAGCTTTATTCTTGTCTGTTTCGTTTATTTGTTGCAATGTCAATATCAAAATTGTATTTTGCTTGATTATTTAAAAAAAATGCAGTTTTTCTCGAGCCATATTTACAAAATACCACGATTATTCAGTTGATAAAAGCCCAGCCGTATGACCTGGCTAATTGAAGATTTAGTAAAATGATCACAAAATAATTCTGATGATCTGCCACCATCAGCCCCCATCTGTTTGTTGTTGACACTCTGATAATATGTGTGATCACTGTCTCCTTCATGTGATTACAACACTTTCTTTCACATGATAGAAAAGCACTGCATTTGAGATTCATAATTTGTGGAGTTGGCTTTCTTAATTAATATTTCAATAGAAAATAAGACTGTAATGATGTATTTAGCCGTGCTTTTTAATCCAGTTGCCTGTCCTCTTTTCATTCATGTATTTATGCATTTAGGAGCATCACATTAGAAAAGAACAACATAAATCCCAGTAGGTGGAAATAAATCCTGTTTAAAGTGCTTTAAAGGAGATGAAAACACTTTCATAGGTTTGGATGTTGTGCACATTTAATTTACCTTTTAATACGGTCCTGCCCAGGTTTTATCATGAGCAGCGGGTGGCTTTACTCGGGGCGAGAAGGCTGTCACTGGAATGTAAGGGCAAAAAGTGCTTAAAGACATGACTAATATAAGAAAAGCTCGTCCATGCGCAAAACACAGGGCTTTGCAAGTAAAGCTCAGCAAAAGGCAGGGAGGGTACACAGAAAAAGCTTATCCCTGAAGCAGCTCATAATATTTCTAAGAAATCTTCATTTGAAAATCTGTACCTTACCCTTTGAATGCAAACCTACAGGAGGTCCAAGTTTTGGTAGATAAAGAGACCGAGGTATAGCTTCCATTTCATTCATTCATTCATTTATTTATTTAAACTGAGGACAGCTTTTAATGTATCAATTTCATGAACTGCAATTTTGGTGCTTTTTGTTATTTTTCAAAATACATAATAAAGAAAAGTGTTAATTTCTTATTCTCACATAAAACAGCCGTGATTCGTGCGGTTTGCAAAGAAGCAATGTACCCCCCATAAGCCCTTTGTGCATGTGAGCGCGCACTTGTGAGTGCGTGTCTGTTTGTGTGCGTGCGTGTTTGTATATGCTTCACATTGTTTTTGTTGGTAGTCACAAGGCTCAGCCTACAGTGGTTGGTTTTTGCTTGAATTCCACCCTACCCAGGAGCAGATGTACTGAGAGGGGTGGTGGTGACATTGTGGATATACAGTCACACCCATGTGTCGGTTTGGCAACTGAATTACTTGCTTTCATGACATACCAAACATTACTAGAACTTTTTCTTGCTTAGAAGAAACCATTTCAGCAAGATATCTGCTCTGAAGCAAAAGCATTTTCAAGTGTAGTGTTTTCGGCAACAGGAGTCTTTAATCTGGGTATTACTCGTAAACAACAGCGAATGAAAGGTCAGGATACAGTTAAATTCTCATTGAAAGATGTTTTTTACCATGGTTGTCAGGAAGTAAGGTACTTGCACTAATCATATATCCACCTCAGATGTACAGAGACTAGTCTGGAAGTGTTGTCATAGCAACCATCTCGGATGGGTAAGAAAGGAAAAAAAACGACCTCCGGTCCCTGATTCGTAGAACCATGTTACAGTTTCTGTCTGCTTCCCCTGACATTTAGTTATTTATTAATCTCTACTTCAGAGTGGTCACAATTTTTCAGCGTTATGTTTGTCAAGGTGAGCGACTGGGAGAGACAGCTGACATAGGGGAGGTCGAACTTGCGTCTCTAAGGAAACTATGAGCGCCTAGAACTCCTGTGGGTGGAGAAACCAAATTATAAAGCCTTATTTAGTTCCTCATTCATCTTCGATTAACAGGGATAATGGTCTTCATTTTGTTTTTAAATACTTGCATCTGGTTAACAAAAAGTTGGATGACTTGAAGTGGCAGACGCTGCAGACCCGCAAGGTCTATGAGGTGATGTCTTTTCAATTGTTAGGATTCATAACAGTTTTTTTTTTTTTCCAAAGTCTAATCAGCTGCTGAAAACCCCAAACTGTTGAACACCAGCTCTCTTTAATCCTTCACAGGCGCAGCAGGGCTTCCTGGCACCAAGTGGCTTAATTTGTTCTTTTTTTATAGTGAGGTAAAACAATAAAGTCCATATTCAGTTGGATGGAACATTTATGCCAGAAAGAATTTCTGGTAGAAAAGCTTTGAGGCAAACTTCTCCCAAAACCACATGGAGGTGGAGAGTGACTGTGTAAATACAAAGCAGAAGGAGGTATCCCACCCAACCCCAGATCAAGGAGAGGAAGCCGCTGCAGTTGTTTTTGTTGGTAACGAAAGGGCTGCAGCATATTATGCTTATTTGAAATAGTGTCTCAAATTTGCAGAACAATTTGTACATCGTCTATGTATCGAGAGAAGATTTTCCTCTTGGTGATGGAGAGAGATTAATGTTTTGTACTTGTTGCACCTACAAAGGCTAATTGTAGCTCCAATTCTGGAATTTTAATCAAATCAGATGTAATCTTCAGTATAGAGCCTATGTTTTTATCAATTTGCATAAACAGAAAATGCCATAGATTTCATTTTAAAGAATTGTACCTGCAACTAAGTGACAGGAGAGCTTCATGTTTATAGTGCATACAAGTAATTCTCCACTGATTGAAAGTGGTCATTGCTTAGTCAGAAATGACCTTATCTTTGTCAAGGTATTCAGGAAAATGATATTCATATGACAGAGTTCTCATCTTCTTTCTTTTCGGGCCAATCGTAGTGCATTGCGTGTAAAAATTGTCATTACCTTTCCTATTCCAAGTTTCTTGTCTTCCTGCTTTGTCTGTAGGACTCTGCTGTCTGGGCATTCTCCACTGTGATTGGACAAACAGAAAGAAGCAGTTAAGATAGGTGTGTTTTGAGTGTAAATGCAAGATTGAAATCCCGCACAGGCATTAAGCTGGGTATAGATTTTTTAAGCCTTCTTCCATTCTTGTCAGTGACCAAGAGGAACTTTTCAAAGCAATTTTTTTCACATCATAGTGCAGGTTTGAAGTTATCTAAAGGTGTGGATGACAAATAGCAAATGTTAAAGATATTAAAAAATGAAGAATCAGTTTTTGAGGCTGCAAGTGTATTGAAAGACCCATGGGTGACTGTTTTTATTACTCTAAATATAATAGACTCCATTATTTCAGGTAGTTGTACGTTTTTCTGATTGAGATCATGATTTGATTTGCGATGATCACTTTTAGCTAGCTGCAAGTTTGTATGGAAAACTATCAAACCCTTTGGCTGTCATGGAAAATCCCTGGAAATTACTCGCAAAAATATGTAAAATGTCCCATGAAATAATTTATATCGTCCCCTCTTTAATGTTTTCTCTGTGAAGCGCACTGAAACTGGGTCAAGGGTCAAGTTTTTGGCTTATATTCTTTTCCAAAAAGGCAGTAAAAAATACATTTTCCAGACAAAGGAAACCAGTCAGTGGTCAACATGACCTGACTGTTTTGTTTTTGCACCTGGAAATTCCCCACCACTATTTGATAAAAGTTTTGGTTTTATTCAGTTACTCGACTGAATGGAATAACCAGTGCAACTGTCTACTACAAAATTATCCTTGCCCCTTCAAATCTGAGAGACACTTTCTGCAAACGGCCCGTAAATCTCAAGGTGAACTCTGGTAAAGTAAGAGAATCCCGCTCACGCCAGTTAAAAATCATTTACTTGCCATTGTTCCTCTACACTGTCACCACCTGTTGGTTATACATGCCATAAGGTTGCCTGTGCTACTTCCTGGGACCATACACTACCAATTAGGTTCCATGACAGGCCTTGGTATGACACCTTCATTTTTAAATTTTTCCACACCGCAAACGTGGAAATTCGTGTGTTACAGCTGCAACAGGCTGCTTGCTGCCTGTCTTCCAGTGCCATCCCTGTGGTGGCGTTAAGTCAATGTCAATGGTGAATGTGGTTGTTAAATCATGACATGTTAAACCCCGGTCGTCACACCCTGCATGTTGTACTGCACATCCTGAAATTACTGTCCTCTTGCTTTGCTAATCACATTTTTCCTCCATGTCTTGACTTCGGTATAAAATCCCTTACCTGTTAGAGTTCATTTAACAAAATGAAGAACAGCAGTGCTTTTTTCTTTCTTTTATAGATGACATAATATGCATCACAAAGTATTATTTGGTTATTGCAAATTATAATAACCAAATCATTTTTAGTTATAAAATGAAGTTTAATTTGAAGGCCACCAAATTTTTTTTTGTGTGTGTCATAAGTTACTCACATGTCAATGTGAATGATGAGTGCATCATTGAAAATTGTCATTTTCATAATATCTACAATAGAGAAAACTGTCTCTCAGGCTAACGTGAATGAAATCGATCAATGGGTCTCTTCAGCAAAGATTAAAATCAACTGACATGAAAGTACAACAACTCTGCCATTTCTAGGAAGTACTGAAATGTTTACAAGACTGATCAGTTTGTCTTTTCACAGAATCTTTGTCTGCCATCATCATCATCATCATCTGATAAAAAGCAAAACCTTCGCTGGTCTTGTCACGAATGACTTCTTACTATTGCTATTTCCTCATGACCATGGATTAAATGGGCGCATAACACACGCAAATTTGTTATCTCACTCAAAAGCTCCTGCAAATTGGAAGGTCCATTTTAGCCGTTTTTGATGCTCAAGAAATCAAATTATTCATCCACCAAAAAACATGAATCAGACCAAGTGGCTGTCTTTCGGAGGATAGATAGCCGAATTTTGAAAGTATATCAGGGTGTTTTTGTGTTTGGCTTCATTTTTTTCAGACTTATTGATGTCAGCCATGGATGCCAATTTCTTCAGAATTGTGTTGAGGTCCAGGTCTTCGAAGTGGTAGAGTGTATTAGTGCCATCTAGTGGACTATTTATGCAGTTACGAAGTACAGTCTGACAGGAGATAATGGGTCTGATCACTCACAAATTAATGATTAATGTTTTATATTCTCTTATGCTATGTTTGTTTCCTAAAAATGAGCAATATGCAGAGACACCTGTAAATCCTGTGACTCCTTATTTCCCGCTGTTCTTTTATTGATTAGCTCATTTATTTTTGTGAACTTCTATTTTCTGCATGTTCTTGGTGATCTTGTTTATGACGTCGGGAGCGAGTTTGAGTGTTTTTTTTCCCAGTCTCTTCTGACTACCTCTGCGTTATCAGAGGAGGTGTTTGGTAATGTTGGAGAAAACCAAAATATTTCCTATACTTTTGCTTTTGAGTATTCCTCATGTTTCGTTATGTTTTCTTTCACCCCCCCAGTGTTTGTTTGAAATCAGTTCCTTTTTATCAGAAAGTGTTTTGATGGTAATTTGTTTGGAAATGCTGGGGTGTTTTGACTTTGTTATGTAATCCTTGGTTAATTCTGGGCTCGGGCGAAGTGCCTGTATTTATTTCTCCATTCATTTGTTTGTGTACTTAGTCAGTTTGAAGAATTGCCAGTAGGTACAGTTTATTGTTTATGGTTTACAATACACTAACGTCTGTTTCGCCAATGGTTGAGTTGTTGTGTCCCCAGATGAAGTTTTTTTTTTCTTCTTTTTTTCGTCCCTCGTCTGTTTGACTTGAAAGGGTGTTACTGGAGGGTATACATCCTGCAAAAACTGTTGTGATGGCTGATAATTGCGTCCAGGTCACCCATAACCTGTAGTATGTGAGAGCTGTTGTATGAAAAGTCCTGATTCCATGAAAAGTCTGCTGAGTTTCTTTTCTTGAAACACCATCACGGTCTGCCCTTTATACTGCCAACATCCAGACATTTGTTTATTATATGTTTACTTGTAGCACTTCGGTCCACAAGAGAATAGATCACTTATGAAGCTGGCTTTAAGTATGTAGTTTCATTCTTGCTTGCTACATAATCATGACAAAACACCTTTTGACAGCTTCCCAGAAATGCTCGAATGAAAAGTTTCAATAGCACAAGCACACATTTCTGCATGTGGTCTCGACTGTGTTTCCTCCACGGTGGTAATATCAGAGCAGTGTCTAAACACCTAACAGCCATTTTTGAGTAACAAAGTGTCTCTCACAGAGCAGCAGCCTTCAAGCACATTTTTATGGGCTGTTATTTGAGTCATTGAGGTTTTTATGGAATTCATTTTTACATAATTTGATGTCAGCCTCTCAAACAGGCCCACACTCTCATGTTGGATTTGAGAACATATTGTACCTTTTACTTTACTAGTGAACTGAGAGGTCTAGTAGATGGAAGTGATATCAATTACGGGACAATGAAACCTTATAACTAGGCATTTTTCACTCATATACTTTAGATTTTCGAAGTCAAATATTAATTCAGTTAATTTAAAATGTACAGTTACATCATTTGGCCACACGATGGCGCGCCGCGGCTGTTCTTCTTAGGAGACGCCGCAATCGGTCTCCCTCCCTCTAGTTATCACACACACTCTTTCACACAGCACAAAAATACACCATCTGTCATTGTGGCATGTCCAGGTGGTGCAACCATAAGCTTCCATTAAAACTTTCCCATTGTACTCAGCCCATTCTCCCTTTTCTCAAGAGACAGAATGTTTGTGTGTGTGTGTGTGTGTGTGTGTGTGTTTGTGTGTGTGTGTGTGTGTGTGTGTGTGTGTATTGTGCGATCGGGAGAGCG
>CAAKHD010005146.1:232640-248199 GCA_901007705.1 Fistularia tabacaria | reverse complement strand
TTCTGTGTGTAGTATGTATGTGTGTGTGTGTTGGCATGAGTTCTAAGTCATTCTGGCTGTGTGTATGTTAATTTGTGTGTGTGTGTGTGTGTGTGTGTGTGTGTGTGTGTGTGTGTGTGTGTGTGTGTGTGTGCGTGTGCGTGTGGGTGTGGGTGAGAGTGAGTCTGACCCTTGATGTATTTGAACTTAATGCCCTGCTGTCCTGTAAGCACACCCAGTCGATTTATATGAACTGCTTTAATTTGATTCGGTCTGATTTGTGGTCTCAGCTCAAAGACAGTCGAGAACACTTGGAGTGCACCCGCAGGCACACACAAAGTTCAATGTGACCGTGTGCTGCAGTCACACTGAACAGCTCAAGTGGAACATCATTCATTTATTTACTTATTTACTTACTTATTTGTTAATGTGGGATTGCTTATTTCCTTATCTTTGGGTCTCAGACTATTGGTCAAAACAAAACAAGCACTACTCTGGGAGATTAGGATACTGCTTTGTAGTTCATCCTCATCTTCAGGCATTTTATGAATCAAGTCTTAAATTCAAGAAAGTAATCCATAATTCATAAAACTATCTCATTTTGTGGCTTTTGGCTGTTTGTAGCCTTCCTGCAAGATCATGGTTACTAATGCTTTCCGGAAGTTGTTTTTTTTTCTGAATCATGAAAAACAGAAGGTGAGAGAAAAACCAGTGTGCCGGGAAATAATGTCTTTTCTTGAAATAGGGATTGAAACGTATTTCTGTTTTCAAGTCCCAAAACTGAGGGTGAATCAAGTCTTCGTGGTCACAGTGTTTTGGAAGGGCTATTTAAATCATGCAACTGATATATGCATCTTTATATCAATTCAGTTAAATTGAGTGTACTGCTGCATTCAAACAAGAGAGAGCATGCCATAAAAGTTGTCAGCAAATGCCCCTGTAATGAAGAAGAAATTACTTTAAAATTAGTCAGGAAAAAAAAGCCTAGAGGAAAATGATGGTGGGTTTTAAAAGAGGTAGGTTGTTGCTGAAAATGTTCTGGAAATAAATTCTCAACTTAGGGTGAACCCTGACACTGGTTAGATTGTCTGTGGAAAAGATAAAAATACATGAAATAATGGGAAATGCACACGCAAATAGTTCTTTTTTTCCCATCCAAATTATAAGAAAAGTTAGAGGGATGGGAATAAAAGTAGTTCCTGAAATGATTCAGTTCATTACATTTTCCATTCTCATTCTATTTTTTCTACCCCCTCTAGTTCTCCATGCAGAATTATTACTTGATTGTGTCTTACAGTGGGATTCAAAGGTTAGGGCTTTCACTTCAGTCTCAACACCCCAGTCTTTGTTCTCTCTGCTTTGGCTCGGTCCAAAGAGACCTTTGCTTGTCAGAAGTCACTTTCAGGGCCGTTTGACCACGTGCAGTAGGTGCTTGACCTGCTTGTGTCAGTCTGGAGTGGAGAATCCAACAGTAGTCATTAATTCTAACAGTGCTCTGGTGTTTACAAGTTTCACTAATCCATATAAATGTCATGAAAGTGCATTTGTCAAACTGACTCAGTCACATTTATTCAACTTGATCTTGTGAGGAAAGACATCATGCTTTCAGATTATTTCCGCCAACTTGCTCCTGTTTTTGTGACATGTTTAAATGGAATAATTGCAGTACTATGCACTTTCTCATGCAGCTTGTCTTGAGTAGTCATGTGCAGTAATCTGTCTGTTATCCACATGCTTTTCATTCCTGTCCTTGTTTGTTCAGAAATGTCTCTTCTCCCCGGCAGTTAATTTTGATCATCGGGTGCTGCGCTACATCCAGTCAGTTCTGTAGATAAAGGCATGGGAATGGTCTATTTCTTCCGGCCCTCACAGCTCTCAAGATATCCTGTGTTCTCCTTGCAATAGCAATAGCAATTGTGTTTTTTGGTGTCTTTTTCAGTGTTGCAAAGCTGTACGACAAAAGGAACAAAGCTTGGCATGCCAGAATGGCATCTTTTGAGTGTACCCCACTGATCACAATGGATTGATGCTGTCCTTGTGGTATTTTATGACCTGAAATGGTGATACAGAGCCCGAGTTCTCCTGGTTGAAGGTGCCTAATGTTCCGGGTATCTGGTGTCCCCTGCACTCTGATCCCTGTCTGTCTGCAGCCCTTTCTCCCCCTGTGTCAAAGTGCAGAGATCACACACAAGAAGTGAAATCTGTCAGACTCTGGACATAAAATGATATCCACACTGACACGACTTCCTTGGTGAACCCTGACCGCAATTGACAAAGATCAACACTTTGTAGACAAATAAATTCTACTCCGACAGTTTAAGCCTTCCAAACATCTACTGATTTAATGAGGTGATGGTGTCAAAACACTGAATTACGATTTACAGAGCAAGAGTTTTAAAAACCCTGCAATTTGGATGCACACTCTTGTTTGTTCTATCTTTTACATATTTTGTTTCTTTTGTTCATTGTAGTTATTGTATTTTACATATTTTCAAATCTCGATTCTACTACGAATGTCGGGACTGACAACGCATCTTCATGTTTTTTGAAGGGGGGGCATTAATGTCTGATGCATCCTTGACGCATTGTGCTAGATGTTGTTCATTTTGGTTCAGGGTTTTCCCTGCTCATGTCACACATGTAGCAAACCCCTTTATGTTGTAGAACTGTGAAAATACAAAAGTGTGAGGCTCTTTGCCACTCAGCCACATCAGGCACACAGGTTCACCAGCATTTCCCCCCTTTATCTCTACAAAATTCATGGAAACCCCTTGTGTGCAACAATTGTGTGGCGGTGCAGCACAAACTCAGTGTTTGAGTTTATACCACATGTGTGTGCTGCGTTTGGATGTGTGCATTTAAAGGCTTTACTCACAGTTAATCTTTGAGGTGGTTGGTGCAAACGTCGTCAGAACCAAACACCCACCTCCTGTTGCACAGTTTAGGGTTTGGTTGACCAATATGCCACCCCGAAGATGACTTTCTCTCTCCACATGTACGTCATCTGAATGATAGATTTTTTTTTCATCTTTTCTATTCTTTTTCTTGTGGTCACAACTACAACATTTGCTGGAGGAGCATCTGAGTTTAACTTTAGAAGCTCAAAAATATGCTCCGGCAGGATTTGCAATATACATTTGAATTTAATGAGAGCTCGCAAAAGCATTCTATCAAATCTGAAGAACATTTGGGAAAAAAGATTGGAGTGGAATTTGAAAATCTTTCAGCTTTGGCTGCATTATCTATCCATCCAATTCATTGGACAGTGATTCAGTTGTTTGTGAAAATTATGTGTAACTTAGAATTGGATATATTAAGAATGAAAATATCTTTTAAAGAAAGCAAGAAGTGACTTTAATGTGGAAAAAACACCAGTATCTTTCTTTTTGTTCCCATGGGCCTCTCCACCCGTCCTGACAGAGGAAATCTGGCAAACTGCATTTTCTCCTTTGTCCTGTTTGACAAGATCGGTTGCTTCTCTAGGTTTCCTGACAGAATTTATTGTTCCCGGTGTGGTGTTGTGCTTTCTCTTGACTACTATAGAGTGAGGCCCTCCGTCAAGGGAGGGAGGCTTTCTCATGGAATACCATAGGACACAACACGCAGAGTGTAAAACATGATCTATTTTGACAAATATATTGCTTGCTGTTTATTTCTAACTCAGTATCATAAAAAGGCACATGCAAATATGTATCCATGAACTGAACTCAACTACTGCTGATATCACTGTGTGACTAATCCCATTTCCTCTTTACTTGCAAACAAGTTCCTCTTTACAACCTTTACGTTGTTTTCTAATGAGCCCTGTGACGTCTGAAGCCATTATGAGTTATTCCGGCCATGCACACTGTTAGGCTCTTCCTACATCATCGCCACCAGGGGAGGAGGGGCAACACTGCAGACCTTTGGCCCTCTCAGATCCACCTTCGGTGACTACTAACGTACACGCAGTCAGACACACTGTTGGGTGGAGGCTGGAAAGACTGAATTCGTTTGTTTATTGTTCCATATAGGCAGGGCAGCTCTAGGCCAGAGATTGAGATCTATTGTGTAGTATCTCTCTGCCTTCGTCATGAATAGTAGCTTTCACGAGCAAGAGGGACTGGGGCGAAAGGCAAAGGACTCACAATAGCTTTAAGTTTTATGGCGTTCCTGTCGCCGACAGTAGATTCTTGGCATGAGACCAAATGCAACATACACACAGCTGCACAGCCTGCTCTCCCGTACTGAAAGCCCTCCCTCACACACACACAAGCTCTTATCTCCCCTCTGTCGCAGACGCACGTCTCTTACTATAATTCTCTGTTCCATCATTCAGTCCTTCGGTGCATCCATTTCCAGCAAACTCCACGCAGTTTGTGCAAAGCTTTCTTTTGTGCAGTTTTGGACAACAATGCCATTTGTTTGTTGAGGGCAGTGCAGAGAGATGCTGCCCGGCAGCCTCTCCACCTGGGTCGCCTGTGTCTCCTGCATGTCACCCTCTGTGCGTCTGCAGTGACGTCTGAAGGGCATTATCGGCCATAGGGCCATGTTTGTTTTGGGCGCTCAGGGCTTGATAATGACTCTTTACTGGGGAACCAGAGACTCCACTCCGAGGATCCTCTGTGGAAACTACACAGACCTTGATAATTTGGATGATATCCAGCTGACATTCAGCTTGGTAATTGTTAGCCACTGCCGTTCTAAATTGACACAAACTCCACGTTGGCCAGCAAAAACATGGACCTGCTGGCTATTTTTAGGTACATACTCCAGCAGCTAATGATATCACAGGGGTGCTGACTGCACTCAGAGCTGTTTCTCTTTTTTTTCTTTTTCTCTCTTCTCAGACGTTCTGCAATGTTGCTTGTAAAGCTGGAAGATATTTTTCAGTACTTGTTGAACATCAAGAGTCCTTTACAGAATTGGCTCATTTGCCGGCGCCTTTAGTGGAAAGAATGCAAGCAGTTGCATCGACAGTTGCATCAACAGCCAATGATTGTCGTCATCCTTTGTTCTGTGCTCTCTCTTTTTATTGTCTTGTCTCTTGCTCAATGTTTCTTGTGAGTACATTTTTGATTCATCTGATTTTCATGTAAAATCCTTTTTGTTTGCTGCTTTGCTTTTATCCATGCGTATTTCATCTGTACAAAGCTATTATTCTCTCTTTCTGCAAAGATCACAACAACAGTAATTTATTTACATAATTTATAGATATATATTTATACTTATATAATGCTGATGAGTGCCAGAAAACCTTGATTTTGAGAGGCAGTGGAAAAGGAATATCCAGTATTATTATCAAAAATGTTTTTTTAAACCATATATGACAATTTTTTTTTTTTTTTTGTCAGCCAGTGACTTCTCTAAACTTCCCTCCCTACACATAGAGACATGGCTGCCCATAGGTGTTCAGGGTTATAGTGTGGGGTTCTAAAGCTGACTCATCTCTACACAAGTTTTAGGAATCCATCAGACCTACAGGAGACTTACACTACAGTCCCACTTTAACCACACTGCACCCACAGTTAGGATTACACAACAGATTCTTTGCAATTTCAACAATAGCCCATCAGCGTGGCTGACCGTGCTAGCCCGAAATGTCCCACTCAGCAGTTTAGGAGCCATATTTTACCACCCAGGTCCACACTGTGTAAGGACAGATACAGTAAGTCAAGGACAGATTTCTGGATGTTGTAAATCACACCCTTAATTTCTCAGCAGAAGCATGTGACAATTAAATGTTAATCCATTCTCTCTGGTAATTCAGGTTTTCAAAAAGGGTCAATAAATCTCTTCTACACAGAAAGCTGTTTTTCCTTTTTTTTTTTCACCATTTAAACCACTCCTCCGTGTAGGCGCTTCATGCCAGAGTACTGCTTGTGTCTTGTGCTATCACAGTTATCTGCCATTATGTCAGGAAGTCAGAGACCCTGACACACATACTCTTCCTTGTAAGTGTAGTACCAGTCCCTGCAGTGGGCTCTGTTCAGAGTATCACCATGTTAAGAACACTGATTAGGTCCCATGGTTGACAATCTCCCTGATGTGCTTCCCTTATCTTATATGACATGCAGCTTTGTTTCTCTCTTTCGTTCTGTTGTTGTAGAGTACACTTGATTTAAGGTCAGGCTTGGAAATGATCATTGTTCACACTTGTAGTGTTTTTTTTTTTGTTGTCATTTATTTATTTCAATTTTTTTGAATTGTAACTGCCACTGTCCTATCATCTACTCCGCTGTGTGTAACCGCATGTGTGAAAAGACTGTCAAAGATCTAAAATACTCAACCGTGCAGGTAGGTTATGGACGTAATCAGGTCAGTATTCCTGTGCCTAAGGAAGTCACTCAAAATCCTCTTCTTGCATGCACACACACACACACACACACACACACACACACACGCAAACGCACACACACACACACATGCACAATGTACATACACTAGAGGTTGAGTAAATACGGAAGTAACACCACTGTTTGGACAATACAGTTATGCATGAGTTTCTTAGAAACCAAACTACAAATTCATTGAGCTAATCTTTGTTTTGTCAGTTTAAACAATTTGAAGAAGTTGTTGGTTTAAGCACCCCCTCGATTTAGTTTACAGCCCTCTGTGCTGTAAAATGTACACGTTGAAAAGAGTCTGCAGTGCTCCCTGCGCATTGATTAATTTGTGCATGCTTGCAATGATGGTGGGACTGCCACATATTGATTTTCACTTTTTGTATTATTAAAATGGGTTAAATCAGATTTGATTTGTAGAGCTGCGTGCAACACATGGGTCAATTCAATATGACAGGCTCGTAAGACAGAGACAATCGATAACAGCATTGTCTGTGTTAATTCAACACAGAACAGAAAATGATCAACATGAAGAAGCTTTGCGTGTGCAAATGCAGCATGCTCCGGGCTCTGGCTGGTGAGCGTACTTGCACAATAATAAGTGATTGTCATACAGCAGTGGGGCCATAAAACTGAAAGAGGAGAGGCTACTTGGCGTGGGAAGATAATCTCCCAATCTTGACCAACCCTGATTGACTTCATAAGAAATTGGGACGACTTATAATACTTGCACCAAAATTGTCAACCCTTAAGTCTGAGGTCCAGGTGAAACAAGCCATCATTCATAGTTTATTTGGAGAGGAATGAGCTTTGAGTAGTTACACATGAATCTAGGATTTAGAAATGAGTCTAGACTAGTCTCATGTCTAGACACTGTGCTCCTGTGTCACAATATGCTGAATTGTTTTTTTTTTAAGGCACAGACAGAACTTACAGACATGCAGTTTGCCAGGTTCTGGCAACTTACTGTATTGAGGTTTATGTTCAACTGAAGGTTATTCATAGTGATGCAGAAATAACAGAGTTGAGTTATTTGCTTTCCCACATTTTTAACCAGGACTACTTTCCATTAACGTTTCCAGCCCTTCCAACTTTTCCAGGAAATGTTTGCTTACATAGGTATAATGGATACCCTTCAGCCGATCACAATAAAGCATTCTTGCAAACTGGCGTGGAGAGCACTGTATTTCCCAGTATTCCCTTTGTTCTAGATGTGCAGCCATCGGCCTGGGTGGGGTCCTGTCAGCTTCACTTATCTCTGCAGCCATACCTGCCACTCTGGGTGGTGCTGCAGCTCTGCCACCATCGCTACCCCTAAACCACAACATGATCTAGGTTTTTGCTTCCCTCAGCTGTCTGCTCTTTACTGTGTGTGCAACTGATAACCCGTCCTCTTGTGTACATCGCCTTTACCACTGTCATCGTAGACAGCATTTTTCTTGCGAAGACAATACTCGCGAAGTAAGTGACTGCAGTATTGTGGCAATGTGTATGCTGACGGGAGGGGGAGTGGCTTGCGCCTCGGCTCGCAGTGCAAAGATTTGGACATGGTGAAAAATTCTGAGGAAAAGCTTTTAAATGTTTAATGTGACTCCTTTGCGGGTCTTCCAGTCAAATTGCTCCATATTTTCCAACGTAGTGATGATATTTCCAGCGCTGACTGCAGGAAAGCAACGGTCCAAAAAATTGGCTGCTGACAGGAACTGCTTTCTTTTTTTCTTGTGGGAAAAATGTGATGTCAGTCTGGCGGTTCTCACAATTTGAACAAGTCTGTCTGTCTCACACTGAGAAATTCAGCAGCAGCAGCAACCCCTGCCCCCGCCCCCAACCACCTCCCTCTGGCTCGTAAACACGATCCCTCAGCAACAGGACTGATGACTGAGTATTATTGAGTTTGATAAACAGGGTAACCAGGTGAGTGCAGTGTTTGTTTTAGAAAAGCAGGACTGCACCATGGCACTGATCTGATCTGGAAAAAAAACAAAAAAACAGGAGACGGAATGCGAGGTTACGCTGAAGGAGGAGATGATTCTCGTTCAGCTGGAAAAGTGCTGACTGGTGGGAGCAGAAAGTATCAGAAGGCTGCTTGTAGACCGGGAAACTCCTGCTTGCAGATGGCGAAATCGCAGGCATGGGGGTGTATGTAAGAGAAATGATAGTGTGTGTGTGTGTGTGTGTGTGTGTGTGTGTGTGTGTGTGTGTGTGTGTGTGTGTGTGTGTGTGTCTTCACAAGGGAGAACCAATATACTGGTTTGTGGCAGGGACCCAGGTCTTTGAACTCCCCTTTGTTCAAAGCAGCAGACATCTGTCTAGACTCCAAATATCATCTTTCCCCTTCTCACTGTTCTTCACTCGTCAACTGGGCATCAAGTCAAATCCAATGAGTTTTTCGTTGTTTTTTTTAACTGGATCCCCAGAAGTTACAGAGGCAGTAAAATGTGAACTCTCAATGGTATTTCAGTGGATAATGAAGTAATATTTTCTGCATGATCCTGTAAATCTACAGCGCGTGTGGGATATCTGGCTCTCCTTCACCGTGAAACCGCTGTGTCACCAAGTTCTATCCATCCTATTTTAAATCCACATTATTTATGTTAATATGCTGAGCTGTTGCGTTGACACAATCATGCGTTGTCACTTGTCCATGTAAATAAATACAAAACGCATATTAAATCATAATTTACAGCATTTCCAGTCAAACTACTTATCAGTATACCTTGTGTGCTCACAACTAGTTAACTTGAGAATTGCAAATTGTGACAACTTGAAACAGTGTAATCAGCTACACTATGAGTTATAAGGTCCTGACAAGTTCGAAAAAAAAGAAAAACTATCAATAATCAATATACTTTGCTTTTCTCTACTACTCTACACATTACATGCTCATCCACACATATTTTAGGGTAAAATGCAAGAAATCTTGGCTATTGTGTCACTTATTTGGCACACAGGAGTCAATGGAGAAGCAGTTTTACTTTCTTTCCGTTGCGAGCTCTGGAAATGTGACTTTCACTACGGGGAATCTTCATACCTAATGGTCCTTCTGTGACAATCAATAAACAGAGGCGACTGGACTCATTCCATCCATCCATTTATCCACGGATCACAGTCGAAACCATTAAAAATGGGGAAACATGCGTCAATGTTTAGCATTCTCAACATTTGTCATATTATTAATACCATATTATCAATACTTATTGAAATATTAATAGCCCGGCATGAAAAACATTTAGCTGCTCATTGTTTTTACTCCAAATCTGTTCCAAGGGGACTCAGTTATGGAGGAGGATGCCGGTCTCCTCAGAAGTACTTCAGTTTGATCTCAAAACTGCAACGTCACACAGAACACTATTCAGTGTAAAGACAACACGAACCCTGGGTTTGGCCCCTCTCCTTTCAACTTCGTCAGTCAAGTCTGAAATGCAGCCTGCAATACTCATGGCCAAAGCCAGTTGGTGTAATTTTATTACAAAAGCTGCCCTGCTCTAAAAGGCTCTTGACACACACCAGAGGGACCACACATACTGTACAGTTGACAGGAGCGGCTCTTCTTTTAGACTTCAATGGATGTCGCTTGTATTCCTCAGCAGCGAATTTAAGAGACTTCTCCGGGGCCTGATCTAACGCACACTTTTTCATCTCGGGGAGTCGGTGTTAATGGCACTGAGTCATAATGGTTCCCCTTTCTAGGCACTTTGAACCAGCATGCTGATGAATTGCATGTGTGTGGGTGAGTCTGTGTGTGCAAGGTACGGCACGGCAACGGAGCCGCGCAGCTCCGGTGGTCCTGGCTGTGTATGTGTGTGTGTTGTGATAGGGTGGGCTGAAAGGGGGTGGTCTATTTATGATCCTTTGAGGTAAATTTTCTTCTTTTTTTTTTTTCAAAAAGCTCCAACATACATGTGGATGCTGATGCATCACGCAGTCACTGGCGCACACAGAGGTCCTCCCGTGGAGTTCCTGTAAGACGGGTCGTGCTGGTAGCAGCTGGCATCACATCACAGGAGCCGCACAGCTCGGCTGACATGACACAGTTTGCTCGCCTGCACGAGTCGCCTCCGAGTCGCTGCTGGGAGTTAAGCCCTAAAAACTCTTACCGCACTTTCACATGCTGGCTGAACTGATGTTCAGGCGCCAGCGAGTGCAGGACTATTAATTCTGTCTTTATTTGCTTTAAGATTACAGCTGCAGAGGTTTTTGTGATGGGATGGTCGGCTTTTTTAGCGTGGCTCAACTTTCTTATTTGCGACGCTTGAGGCTGTGTCTTTATTTTTTGCACATGCATTGAAGAGAATTGCATCAGAAGAAGTCTGAAAGTCTAAAAGTCCAAAATTAAGGCTCTCAGGTACCCAAAATATCACAACCGATATTACGACATCATGTCTCAGTGGCAGACATAGATGTGATTTGATACCATGTAATATTTGACTATGAGAGATTTTAAACAAATCACAGACAAGCACAGAACTAGCGACTCCGGCTCGAAACCATGTCCATATACACATTCATGCAAACTTCCCCAAATACAGCACAGAAATATTCATAAACTTGCCTTTCAGGTTTAAAAAGTCAAAACGGAGCTGCAATGCATTTCTACACTTTTGTATACTGTGTCACGCTCAAGGGCACTTCATACTCCAGAACCCGGCTTCTCCACTTCACTACACGCAATACAGTGTGATTTTTTTTTCCCTTTGTGTCTCTTTCGCCCGCAAGTCTGATGTTGGATGATCATTAGTTGATATTTGCAGTCAGCGGGGAAGCTTAGGTTAACGTCCAGTGACGGATTGCTATCCCTTCAATCTTATACAGGTATAATTTTCTGAAACAACCTGCAGGTCTAATTCTCCTTCCTGCCCTGTTTGTTTCTCCTGCATGAAGCCTGTTTTCAAATTCTGTGTTATTTTCATAGTTGCGTTTTATCAGCAGTTTCTGCTTTGTGTGCTTTTTTTCTTTATAATACATTGCAAACTTGATTCCCACATGATCGGCATTGCTTGGAATTTTACCTTTATTTTTTTTCCCTGCCGTCAGTTAACCGCCTGCTGAAAAAGGCATTGCAGGTCGGAACCCAAGTGTCAGACTGAGCCGCTCTCAAGATTAGTGTTTTTCACACAGGATTCGGTGCAAAAATGAAGACTGGCCAGCTAAGAACTTAGCTTGGAGAGTTGAGCATTATGTGGGCCAGATTCTGCCGCCAATGTCATGACTTGAAATGCAATGTTATTAATCTTTTCCATCCATTTCAAACCCAAATATTTTTTATTTTCATTACTGAAACACACTGAGCTTGTCTTATGATGCTTCTGGCTCTTATTATTGATTAAAATTTCAGCAAACCTCTGGAAGATATTTAGAGCTAAAGACCTTTCAAAATTGTAGGTTCCATATTTGTAAAACAGCATTCTTTTCACAACAGTCCGATACAACTATTAGTGCAGCATCAAACGACACCTGGAATATCCACAAGCCACCGACATTCTGATGATTTTTCCCTTTTATTTTAAGTTCAGTGGTCCCTCGTTAATCGCGGGAGTTACGTTCAAAAATAACCTGCAATAGGCGAAATCCACAAAGTAGTCAGCAGACAGTTACAACCCTTTTTGTATCCTTGTTAAAACTTATTGCTGCTGTCGTCCTGACGTTGATGTTATTTTCCTCCTTCTTTATGTAACGAACTGTAGATTCATTTATTCCGCAATGGCGCCCAACAGCCAACTTCTACCTACCTTTAGCATGTCCAGAAGTCCGACTTTTTATGCGATTGTTTAGCATCTTTCTCTGCCTTTCCTGGTGCGACCGCAGGTGTCTTTGTCGGTGCAGAATGTTTTGTCGACATTGTGGGTTTTGTCAGGGAGAAAACTTGCAAACATACGGCACTTTAGTCACACTGCCAGCGATCCAAGATATATGTAAATTTGGCAAGCTGAATGCATTCTGTACTTTACAAGAGATACGGTATGCAGGAGATTGATTGACTATGGTCTACAGTCCCTGAGACAATCAGGATGCAGAAAACACTGTACTGTCAGAAAAAGCATGCAAAATTGCACCAAAAAAATCAGCGAAACTGCGAGGTGAACCGCGTTACAGCGAGGGACAACTGTATTGCTGTTTTAACCTGTACTCTGAAGACTAATCTCCTCCAAAAAATTAAGCAAAGTCAACCCCTACTCATTGCAAAGAGATTCTGAAAAAAAAAAAGAAACGGAAAGCAACACCTACTCAATGTCTCTGGCGGCCCATGTAGAGGATTCCTTCACTCATCATATATGGATGAAAGGATTTTCTGGCCATTGTCAAAAGTGGCGCTTTGCCTTTATGACTAAATTGAGAATACTCATTTACCGTCTGTCCTTTCATGTCTCCCTCCTATTCTCAATAACATTTCAGCTCTTTGAGTCGCTCTCTGATTTGGAATGATCGCTTATCTTTCAAACTCTTTAATCAGTCGCTCTCGGGACCGAATCAGAAAATATTTTCGCCGCCTTCCTGTTTTAAGCCCCCTGCCTTTTATTCCACCCCTTGCTCTTTGTTCCCGACACAAATGAAGAGCCATCGACATCAGAGGCTGGTCTGGAGGGTCCGTATCCTGGAGGAGGGGAGGGTGGAGAGCAGACAGGGTCCGACAGAACAAAAATACCATCCCGACCGGTTGTGTGTCGCTGTCCTAAGTACAGGATTGCGGCATTTTTGGACACATTCCTGTAATGTTTCAGATTCTGATTTCACAACACCTACAATCTGTGTGCAGGAACTGAACAATTTTTTGTAATAGAAAAAAAAAAAGAAGTAAGAAGTCACAATTACAGCATGCAGCCAGGAAAGATTGTTCCACAGTTCCAGCAAATACCTAAATCAAGGAAAGAAACTTCATCTTGTTGATTTCACAAGTTTCTGAGAAATCTGCCCTTGAGGAAAAGGTTTCAGTGAAACGGAAAGTGTCTTTCAAAATGACTCATGTTGCAGAAATGTACAAAGGAAACAAAGTGAGTCTTCTGGTTTCCTTCAAGTCGAAATCTTTTCGTGGCAACGGGACGTGGATTTCTCCCCGAGAAGACGTTTCACCTCACTTCTGAGAGGCTTCCTCCCTTATGGTTTTCGTGATGAGAAACCTGGCGAATTAGGAGGGTGTGTGTGTGTGTGTGGGGGGGGGGGCACTGGGTCTCCCACGTGGACTGCAGAATGTGCCCGGGCTTGTAAATGATTTCCAGGAGTTTGAAACGCAAGTCCAAAGCTCTGCTGCAGCTTCCAGCTATCAGCCATTCGGCTGCGTACGTTTCAATACCGAGGGCTTTACATTACCGCAGGTTCTCGCCTTGAGCCCGCAGTGTGAGGTTCTCAGCCGTCGTGGGGCCTTTATCGCTCTGTGCACACACAGCGTGAACAGTGCAGCATTATATTTTACCCACATATCGCCCCGCTGCATCAAGGCTCCACTTTTGACCTCTCAAACCAAACATAAACAAACCCAATCATTCCAAATGCAAGTAAACTCTTCCCCTACTTCATAAATGCCTTGTGTATCCTGCACGGCAAGTGTGTTTATGGCCTGAGCATGCCCAGTGCTAGCTGACGTCACTTTTGGGAACAACGAGGGCAAGAGGAAGTAAAGAGTAGAGGTTGTTGATATTACACGTTCAACTATAGTTGTATCTGCAGCAGTGGAAAACAAGACAGACTGGGTTTTTTACGTCTGTTTTACAAAAAAAGTGTCAATTAGTCAACCTTGAAAAGAAAATTGCCCCCCAAAAAACCTGTAGATTTTAGTCTGTTTGCATTATACATTATATTAATCGCCATTTACCTTCACATCTAACAAAGGATTACCTAAAACCCGTGTCGAAGGAGTCAGTGCAGCGGAGTCAGCGCAGTTTGTCACTCATCTGACTCATCGATAACAAGACAATTAATGTTCAAATGATTTCACAACATAGCGTGTCTTTCGGCTCAAGCCTTCTATTGACTGCTAAGTAGAGCTTTATCTTTCCAAACCAGAAAATCTTGATGAGACCTTGAGATGGAATTGTACGAAGTTTCTCTCTCGAATTTCCAGTCGTGTATGAAAAAAAGATTTGAAATCTGTGTTCCTCTGACTTCTTTCAACTCCGCCATGCTTTTGTTTAACGTTTAAAATCGTTTCGACGCTCTGTGCTGACGAAAGCTCTCCCCCCTCTCTCCCGTGCAGTGTTGATTGCCCAGGATGTCTTCGAAGACTCACAGCTCCAACAACATCGCTCACGCCCGACGGACGGTGCAGCAGCTGAGGATAGAGGCCAGCATTGAGAGGATAAAGGTGAGACGCAGGCGGCCGCCGACGCGGCACGAACGTGCCGAAGCGCCCCGGCTAAACTTATCTTTCTCTTTGTCCGTCCAGGTCTCCAAGGCCTCTGCGGATCTTATGAATTACTGCAACGAACATGCCAGGAATGATCCTCTCCTCATGGGCGTCCCTGCCTCAGACAATCCTTTCAAAGACAAAAAACCTTGCACTATATTGTAGTGGATGCCACTTAGCCTTTAGGGGGTTATGTTTTTTTTTTTTTTTTTTGCTTATTAATGTTGCTGTTTTCTTTTTTTGTCGGGAGGAGCGAGGGTTGGACTTTGATCGTGCCGTTACCGTGTGTTTATCTGTTCTGTTAAAAAAGGAAAAAAAAAAATCAAAAACCTGACTGTGATTTCCGTAAAAGTCTATTTGTTAGAAAAAAGAATAGAAATCATTTGTGTTTTCAGTGAAAGTGTTCGTCGGGGCTGTGCCACCGTTCAGTCCGGGCTATGACCACTAATCAGACTTCGGCTGCACGAGTTGTGACGGCGCATTTTGTTGCTTCTAAGAGGTCGGGATACTGTTTGCGAGTACTTCAACAGCCGTCTGTACTCCATTCGGCAGTGACTGTTATTCTCAGCTCGATTTGATTCAAGCAAACTCTCGCAGCAGAGGTTTCACCCATCCTTAAAATTAGTTCGAAGACGGAAACCCGCGTCTCTTATCAGTTCGGACTTTATTTCCCTAATGATGTCCGCTTCCGATCACCGAGTTAACGGTTCGTGGTTCTCATTTAGGTCAGACTCTAAAGTTATTATGATGTTAAAATCCTGCAGCCGGTCTTAAAGCTCCATCGCCTCCCACTCAATCCTTGTCCCTTGTTCTCAGTTTTTGCCGAATGATTTTTCCGAGACGTCCGTCAAAGCCTTTTTTTTTTTTTTGGGGGGGGGGGGTGGATTCAACCCCCCCTTTCCCAATTTTGGGGGGGGGG
>CAAKHD010005146.1:206354-232620 GCA_901007705.1 Fistularia tabacaria | reverse complement strand
TTTTTATTTTTTTTTTTTTTTTTTTCCGCGTCGTCCCTTTTTTTTTTTTTTTTTTTTGTTGGGGGGGGGGGGGGAATCTAACACCACCTATGCTCAGATTTGGGTCGAGGGTACGGATGAATCGGGCTTTTAACGTGCCCGGGTCTCCCGTCCGTCGCTCAGCAGAGCAGGTGGTGTCATCTGCAGGCCGACACTGTGCAGAGGTGAAGTTCTCTGCGGGGACCAAACCAAACCGGAGCCGTGGGCTCGGAAATCGTCTAGTTTATTTTAGCCATTCCTTTTGAGAAATTGAACTGTGGTACGCTGTTTTTAGGACACTGCACAAAAGCACGTCAGCCGGCTGTTAACGTAGTCTTAGTAGAGAGATCGTGAGCAGTATTGTCGAGAAGTGTTATAGGTACATTTGTGTTAAAACCACTCTTCCCACGACCGCTCTCAGAAAGCTGATTATTAACTTATGTCTGTGTCGTTAGAAGTTCTCAGTCCTCTAACATGTCCTGTGATTTGCTGGATATAGATGGTTTAAAGTAAATGTTCTTACACTCTAAAGCCTTACTTACATTTGCCTTGTACTTTGAAGAACACTTACTTGGGAGTAGTTTCTCTGAGGAAAAGAAAAAAATACAATATATGTTTCTATCAAACGTTTTTACCGGCAGGACGAAAGTGATTTGTTACAATATCGTGCCATCTTTTTGTTTCCAAGTGGCTCTCAAAACATGTTCACATGGTGGTGCTCCGCTTTTCAGCAGTGTAGGTTTTGTCGCCTTCTCCAAAGGTACTTTCAGGTCTTCAAAGCAGCAAGATCTATTTTTTTTTTTTTTGTTTGAAAGATTGTCGCTAACAGTCACTTCTTACCTGCAATAAATGATTTCTGTAAGCCTTTTAAGGAAATGTCGAAATTTACCACTGCCATCACGTAATGTCTGTCCATCTGGCAACTTTGTAACAGCCTTATTTTACCATTGATAGAATTTAATTTAACTGTCAAAATTTTGATAAATGTCTTTATTAACATACCAACCTTTGTATGAAGACTTAACAAAGATGAATTAAGTGAAGCATCCCTCCGGTACAATACTGTACTAATATCTCAATAAAGATGTGTTGTGCTGCACAGTCAGAGGATCAGAGCTGGTGTTGACGTCTTCATAAGTTTGACCCGTTCCCTTTGCAGAAACTGCAGTATGCCTCGGCACTTATGGAGTCCCGATGGATCCTGGCACCGCTGACATACCCACAGTGTGTGTGTTGGGTCGTTTCCTGCCATTAGTTCCAGGCCTGGCAGTTAAATATATCTGACTCGGGAGAGGAGAGACCTCAGACTTCTCACCGTGGCTGTCAGAAACCAGAGAGCATGAGAGCAAAATATAGAAAAGCCCAAACCCTGATTTCCCCCCTCTTAGAGAGTAGTGTTACTATTTTTGGAAAACGTCTGCTTTGCCTGGGAGTCTGTTTTCATTCTCGGTTGGTGGCCGCTCGGGTCGCTCTGACCTTGCTTCTGGCCAGCTGGGGGTTAAACGGCTTATTCATCTGCACACAATGGGGAAGACTACTTGGGAAAAATGCTTATTGTCACCTATTGTAATGAATAAAAACAGTGAACTTTGTCTTGACAGCTCAGATATAAAAATAAAATCACCTGGTGTTTCTAATGCCTATATCTCGCATAACTTTCCCAATGAGATGGAAAACTATTGCAGAGAGAAGCGGCTGAGTAGGGATTGCGTCGCCCGGTTAAAAGAAACCCCCTTCTCTCCAAACCTGAAACTCTCAGGTTGCACTTCCACAGAATGCGGCATGTTGGCTTTGCATACGGCTGTCCCCAAAGGCCGTCAAGGACACGGCAGCCTGTCGGCGCGCACGCTGGCACGCTGACTGTGAGCCGCTCTATGAGGGCCGGCCCTGGCAGTTACAGTGTCAGTGTGTTGGAATGTGCTGATGTGGGGGAGAGGCTGGGGAGGGAGGGAGGACAGGGCAGGGCAGGGCGGGAGTGTGTGGGCTGACAGAGTGGGCCGCAGTGGCAGCTGTCTTCCCCTAGTTGGCCCTCATGCTTAAAAAAACAAACATGATAGAGTTTCAGTTGCCAGCACCCCGGAATTAACCTCTCATTCCCTTGAACTTTAAGAGATGATATTAAAAAATTTTTTTCGCATCATTCAGTGGCCTGATTTCAATGACTGTGTCTTATTTTACACTGAAAGCCATATTATGATGTCACTCTAGTGCAGCTGTGAATCCAGGGGTTTTCCATGTGGCTGCAGTCCATCCAATGCGTGGAGTAAAATATTTTGAGGGGGGTTATTCTGACAAACTAGGCAGGGATTTAGCCGAGCTCGTCACATACTCTTGTTTTTCTGTTTTACATAAAGGATTTTGATTTTGTACCTCGTGGCTGAAAGTTTTATGCCGTGTCTCTAATTTTGCATATTCACAGCTTCCTTTTGTACCTTGTGGCTGAAAATTCAGTGCCTTTTCTCTTCATTTGCATATTCACAACTGCACAAAACTAAATGCGCAACTCATTTAGAACAAACATTTAGCAATAACTGTGTCTCATATTTATAGTGATATTGTGCTTTGTTTTATAATATTCCGGACCTCACCCAGGTGCAGGAATTTTTACATCAGCTGACAACAACGATCTGGCATCCTCACTTTCTTAAACTTTGGCACGAAGGTCGGGGGTAGTATGATACGGTTCCAATGCTCGGCAGAATGTGCTTATGCAACATGCTACTAGTTTACACCGTATAGAACAATTCAAAGTGCAGAGTGACTTATCAAGACCAGATTCTGTACTATTTTAGAAACGCGTAGATAAAGCTGCACATGAACTCTGACCTACAACACAGAGCACCACAGTTTCAGCAACAACAATGACCAAAGTTCAACCTTTTCTTTTCTTGTTTTTTCATTTATTTGACCGACTTCACGGGAAAGGCCAAAGTGGAATGACCACACTTACATCAGCGCTCTGTCGCTTCAGTTTAAATAACCTTTTATTTTTTTCCCGTCCACCGCAATGATTCCACATTACTTCAGTCCGAGTCACACCCTGCACTCACGCCAGACAACCTTTCACACACTGCCAACTGGAACCACGCAGCCCTCTGCAGCCCAGGGGATAACTCCGAATGCCGACTCCCATCAGTTGTTTAGGAGTGTATTTTAATCATTAATACATGTTTATTTTATTTACTGGTCTATAAGTCCCCCCAACCCCCAGTAATAACCTTCCGTTTGCCATCCCTGTGCTAGATTTGACAGCAGTCTCTTTCCGGAAACCACGTGCTGGAGCCCGCTGTGGGCACGAGGAACTATTTCAATTCAACTGACCGACACCCATTTGCATGAAACTGCTCATCAGAAGGCGGGCTGAGAATCCCGAGCAACCAGGCCCAGATTTCTGGAAAGTTCATGAGTATTTTGGGTGCTCCCAGCCCTGCGGGGAAAACATCACCCACCTCAATTGCATTTGAGGGAAGCCAGGCGTCACTCGGGCTCTTAATTCTCAAATCTGGGAGAGTCTTACCAAAATGACCTGACTGGATAAATGACCCTAAACAGCCAGGACATGTATCTTTTGTTTTTTGGGGTGAACTGCTCCTTTTACCAGGGCAGGATAAGACTAGTTACACCCTGCAGTTTGAAAGCCGGACTGTATCAAGCTGTTTTGAAAGGGAATGGCAAAATTGTTTATGTCAGCGTAGGAACATTCCTTTCTCCGTGCTTAGTTTCTTTTTAAACCTACTTGTCCTGTCAAGGATTCTGATTTGTTCTTTAGTGAAGCTGATCAGCATCGAAGAAACCGGAGCAAAATATTCCGCACAGAAAATTGAGTCATTCTCGCTAAACGAGAGACCGAAAAAAGCCCAGTGAGAGCCTTAAGCGAGGAACCCTTTTCTCTAGTAACTGTTTCATGATGTCATGACGAAAAGTCGAACTGGATTGCACAAGGCAACCTTCAACTCTATGTGATTGTGACGCCGCACTTTGCAGAGGGGATTGCCTGCCTTGCATCAACCTTGTGACGGTGCCGGCGCTTTACACTGGCCAGATAACCTGCATGGGAGGCAGGAAAGGGGGGGGGGGCAAGGGAGCAGTTGAGCTCGCCTTGCACAACAGCCTGCATGCCTCTGTGTCAGTTTTCCCGAGGTGTTTCAATCATGTGCCCTGCAGTGAGCCATCCCATGCTGGCCGGTCCCGGGGGCGGCACGCGTCCACCTCGATGCCGCAGAGCGGTTCTGGAGTGAGCGGTTCCTCCTGCTGCTTTTTTTTTTTCCCCGGTTTGCAGCAATGGTCACATGCCCTTTTCAGGAAGTCAGCAGTTGGAAATGCAAACTAAACTCGCCTACAAATCGAAGAGAAATGGTGAAAAGGGAAATGGTTTGGATGAATGAACATGGTCCTGCTGACTGAGGCAGAAGCCTGAGCGGAGAGAGAGAGAGAGAGAGAAAGAGAGAGAGAGAGAGAGAGAGCTGAGGATTATTGTTCTCTTCAGCTCAGAGATGGCACCGGGGCCACAGAGGCCAACATGACCCCCGTGATCCGCACGTGACTCCTCTTTACAACCGCGTGCTAAAGGTCAGAATTCAGATCTGCTTTGCCATTTTTCCAGAAATGAAAAACGAAAACATATGAAGTTCTGGATCCCAAAAAATACTTGTCTTTTTTTTTTTTTTTATTGACAACAATACACATGTGTCCTGCGTTCAGCATTTGCAAATAGTTAATGTAAAAAAATTAAACATAAATACACTTAAATATCATTGAAATAACTTAAATTGTAACAAATGAACAGTTTTACTTGTGGCAAAAAACCAGCTGGCATCGGAAATACTAAATACACACAATGTCTTCACTGGATGTCTAGCCCTTCCCTTTTAAATTATGACAATAGGAACGTCAATAATAACAATTTAAATCAAATAAGTGAAATCGCAAAGGTCCAGTGTTTCACAAGTGCTTTGTTTCTGCAGAGAGGCCGAGGCCTTGGTCCACTCAACAGCTCCATTTTCTGGTTTCTCCCCACTTCTCTGACACGTCACAGAGGCTTTACCAAACAAACACATGATATAATCCATCTGTACAGTGTCCGGCTTCACAGGAAAAAGCAAACATGCTTTCTTTGAATATCCATCTCACAACGATACAAGTGCCTCCCATGTCATTCGGTTGCCAAAACTGACAGACGCAACTCCAAACAAGCCTGCCCAAGTGGAAATCCATCCCCACCCAGCTTTTTTTCTCTCTTTTAACACATCCTGCATAGACAGCGGGGTCTTTTTTAACCTCAGCTGAGCTTTGGAACTTGATCTCCCAGCGGTTCTATGTCCATTCCTGTGCAGATAAAAGTCCTTTCACAGATTTTATGCTGCAAAAAACTTCATCGCTCGGGGAGATTGATGATGGGTACCCATTGGTCCATACAGCGGCTCTCTCTGCAGAAGCGGTTCACTTTGCTCAGAGCTGGGTCTTTCCACAATGATGAATGGGGGCTCTGAAATGTAAATGAAAAGAGCATAAATGATAGGAAAACACATGTGGTCAACCCCATTGCACTTCAGTCACACGGCTCCAAAATATGCAAGTACAAGTTATCTCCTTTCCTCTAAAATTCTTCAGATGTCATAGGAGGGAGGAGCCAGATACATGTTTACCAAATGCATAAGAACAAGTAAGGGCAGGTTCCATTAGTTTCACCAATGTGCAAATACCTCAACCTCTATTATGACATTTCAACATGAAAACTTTTATCTGGCCAGGGAAAAAAAACCTATGTGGATTAGTAGAACACACACTTACAGTGACCAGCACACAGTGAAGGTCCATAGGTTCTCCCCCAGTCTGTTTTCCAGCTCCTCCACCCAGTATTTCTGCCAGGCGACGGGTGTTGTTGACTCTCAGGATGTTGATGTCATTCTCGCAGCAGAAAGCCTGGATGAGGGTGAAGTGGATCTGCAGAGCCACATCTTTTACGTCTTCGTCGTCAGTAGCCAGGATGCATAAAACCACGTTATCGGGGTCTCTGGAGGGGGGGGGGGCAAAAGAAAAGAGGCTTTAGTTATCAATAATGACCAGTACGTATCCTGCAGCCGTTCAATATTGGCTTGAGATGCTGAGCAGATGTGAGGGTCATTTGTCGTGGAGAGGCCGGTATATTAACTTTGTACTTACACGTTAAGTGACTTGGCTGCCTCGTACACCCCCACAGTTATACAGCCCTGTGGTAAAGCAGAAGTGAGGACTTCTTCCAAAGCTTTCGCCACTGTATCCATTCTGTAGCCGTGAGGGAACAGACAGGTAACACCACACTGTTAGCGACGTTCGCCGGCGAACCCAGGAAAATCCTCTCTTGTCAAGCTAACATTAGCGAACATTTTGCCTCGAACTCGGGTCGGTTTCGCCACGTTAAACAAACAAAAAAAGAAAGTGATTCTCAGTGATTTATTACTCCTGGAGTGGAGACCATTTTGGAGAAGGACATTTGAGAATGGTGAATATTTGAAAACTTTCCCTTAATAAGCGAGCAACGTTCAGTCGAACTGGCAAGCTATCGGGGAAAGCGAAATGTCTCGCGACCGTTTCAACAGCCGACCTCCAGCTGCAGCCCGCGGCTTAGCATGCACCTCCATCACGCAACAAGAACCATTATCGACTAGGGGGATAAACTTTCCCGTGCTAGTTGTCACTCGAAAAGTCATCGTCGCCATCGTTACCTTTCTTGAGAATAGTCCCCACTTATTTCCTCAAATGTCATGTTGTACATAAAATCCAAGTCAAGCTTTGGAGCGAAGCGCCGGTAAAGAGGTGTTTCGGGTGTCGCTTCGACGTTTGCTCGACACTGTCTCGGAGCTGCGACTGACAGCATAAACTGGCAGCTTCAATATAAATGCTACCGGGAAACAATACGAGTCTGGAGGACATTTGCATAGCTCCGGTCATTGGCGATTGCCTTCGTTCTCCCGGCGCGACTGGCTGTTGGGATTGGACGGACGGCGACCGGCGGGCGTGTCCGCCCCCGGCCGAGTTGCTACCGTAACTACACTCCCCCAACACTCCGGCGAAATATTACTTTTATATATAGTCCCAATGACGTCCATAGCAGTGTTTAACTCCGTTGTTTTAAGTTGCACAACACTCGCCGTTTTATGTTGCACACAAGTCACAAATTTCGCTTCGGCGTTGTAATGCCATTAAAATAACGCTGTATTTTCCAATTGGAATACTTACTCGCTGTGCGTGGACACTTGTGCGCACTCAGCAGCGCGGTGAACACACCGGGAAGACAGCTGCCTAGCAACGGGACGCGAGCTGGAACAAAGCCGCCCTCTGATTGGCCCGCGGGCGAGCGTGCGGAAACCCAGCCGAACAGCGCGCGTTATCCAAACGGCTGGCGCGAGACGGAGCAGCGGGACCATCTGTTGTCTCCCGTCACTTCCGTTTGTCGCGGAGTCCGTTGTTGGGATCACTTCGGTTTTTATATAGAATTAACCTACATTTGCAGGGTTGCCACTGCTGATTAAAATTACATCAAGTTTATGGCAGGCTTTTTCTTATCTTCCCTATAAATTGTCACTTAATACAGCTATTAGTTTGAAAAAATGTGCCCAATTTAGATTCAACAACACAAATGATGACTCAAAATAGGATCAGAGAATGGACAGCTAAGAAGCATTCAAAATAGGTGTCATTATAAGTTCACCTGCTGGATGTAGACAATGATTAAAATCAGATTCAGTGAGGATGAAAAGGTAAATCAAGAAATGGTCAGTCAATCATTTAAGCCAGCGAATGACATGAAAATCAAAAAAGTGCTGAATTTAGATTAAACAAACACAAATCATAACTAAAAGTTCACCTGTGGGATGTACATAATGACTGGCATTAGATTCAGTGACAATAAAAAGGGAACACAAGAAATAGGCAGCAAAATATTTATCCACTGACTTATATGACAAATTAAAAGTGCTCAATTAAGCTAAAGCACTATAAATAATTTAAAGTAGGATATGGTCACCATTTTTTGCCCCCCCCCCCCCTTTTTGTTGCCTAAATCAACTCCTTATTCAATATAGGGCTCAGTGTTTTGTGTTTTCTGAAAAACGTGAGAAAAATGAATTGGGTGATTATTTTAAGAAGGCAAAAACATTCCACATAGTATTTTAAGTTCAATTGTGCTATGTAGATGACATATTTTAGGATTTTCTCTGCATTTCATGTGTGTACTCGAGGAACCGCTGAAGACAAACGACCACATCTTTGGAACGTTGCTCAAAGAAAGACCTGACATCACCTGCCAGGTGTGAGAAATGGCCTGATGGGGATGCAATGTGGTGTTATGCTTCCCCTCTGTGGCTGCAGGGGAACACTGCTCAAAACTTTGGCTGCAGGTCACGGACAGGCCACACGCATGAATATCATTTTATGCATTGTGCATTGTGTGAAGCATTGAAGTAAATAGTTAATACTTCTATGCAGCCCTACTTTTAAAACTCACTTTCATAAAGCCTACTTAATCGGATGATGGAAACCATATTCCACATGGGTTTGTTCCATACTTGACAAATTTGAGTTTTGCCTTCCAATGGAATACATTTAATTGATGCAATATAAGAATCCCGATTTTCAAAGACCCTCCTGTAAGTGTCACCACCACATGTCGCTTTTCTCACAATGTCTTGTGTTTAGTTTTAACCCCGAGTCCTGATGATATTTAGTTAACCATCGACTCATTGCAGGAAAAGTTGCAAAATAACGTAGAAAATTTGGTTCACATGTAATCAGCACATTCAAAGACACGCTGACTTTCCACTTATTTTTTAGCTTTTATTTTTCGCCTGTTTTTATTGAATTTTTTTTTTTGTGAAGATTCGTATTTGGTGTTGTAATACTCATTTCAGCCACAAGGGCGCGCCAGCGTCCCATTTTCCAAGTCATCTGAGAGCATTCATTTTTCCAGCTGAGGTTCTTTTTTTGTTAATATCACCTTAAAATCCACACAACTAATCCCACGATTTTAAGCAAAAATAATGAATGACCAGTTAATGTCCTTCCTGTTAGAATCGTCTTATTTATTAGAACGTAGTCCAATTTCTACGCTGGCAATACTTCTGCTGTTTCTTCTCAAAGCCAGCAGGTGACGCTATGCACCCATCCACCGAAGTTAGTTGAGCAATTGATAAGGAAATCCTTACTCAAAAGTTAAATCAATAGAAATTGTGCCAATTCTGCCTTTTTAAAACTTTGATGATTTTGAAGGGAGAAGACACATTTTTCAAGCACAGTACATAGTTAATTTTTTATTGAAAACTCAATAGTGGTTTATCCTCCTATTATGACCTGAGCAGTAATTTAATTGCCATTTTAATTGAATTCCACATTCAGTCTAGTATTGACAAACAGGAGAAATCACAGGATGTTAACAGTACAAATACAATTAATTTTCCAAACAAGACCGCAATAAAAACCTGTGAGTGCGCGCAATATGTTTGGGTTCCAGAATAAAGCTTTTTTTTAATTTGTTAGGAAAGCAAAGCTATATTTGTTTTGATTTTTTGTAACATACTGTGTTCAAACAACAACAGTGAGGGAAAAAAGCGGCACATTCCTTTTTGATTCAGGTATTCTCCGTAAAAGTGGTCTCTTCTCAGACACTGAATCCACTCATGTTACTTACAGAGAATAGGGAGCTGATAAGGCCTGATAAGGAAATCATGTCAATTTTATAGTCTTTGTTTTCTTTGGATATCTTATTTCATCATGAATGTGTATACTTAAGTTTCATCTTTAGTACCCTTCGTAAGAAAACAAACTCCCCTTCTTCCGGCCCCATCCTCCTCTCAACTGTTCCCTCTATGCAATGTAGGTGTACGTATTACAATCCCTCTGTGTTCTTGCCAAGTATTCTCTTTCTATTAGTCCTTCTATGCGCATTTTGATTATCCTGGGGCTGGGAAGAAAGCGTGAACGCAGCTGCTGAGTCACCTGAGGACAAAGTCACAGAGTGGAAAGTATAAAAAGCACATTTTGAGCATGCAAATATTTAGCTAATGTTTCATTGCACATACAGTCTACAAGACATTTCTCTGCAGAGTACTCCAAATACCAAGAAATTATGGGTTCAACAGTAAATTGTTGAATTACAATAGTCATCATCTCTTACCTCTGTCACCAGGAGGTTGTGATGCATCCTCTTTCTTGACTTCATGATTCGCACAATTGCCGCCTCAATCTCAAGCTTCCTGTTGCCGTCCACTCTCTGCCATGTTTCATCCCTCCCGAGATCTGATTTTCCTTGTTTCACAACAACTGCAAAAATAAGTCAGAAAATAACCCGATGTTCTACAACAGGAGAGGACAGATCTTTATGATGATTCTCACAAAGGTCTCGGCAAAAGAGGGTTCATTCATTCTACATGGGCAAACATGAAAAAGCTGGGTTGATTGACTCATGGAACATACTGAATTAAATTCGATATGAAAGGTTATTTTTTTTCTAAAGAGGAGGAGATTATAAACACCGGACAGATACTGGCCCAACAGAGGAGCAGGACAAGAGCAGCGAACAGTGAGACCAAAGTTACGCACCGGTTGGAATTTTGACTCTATAAAGTTTGGAAGTGAACTGATCGTTGACTGTAAACACGTAGCCGTTTTCGGCGTCCTTGGACTTGAGTTCTTTGGTGAGAACTCTTTGCGTGGGCCTCCCGCAGACCAAAGACTGCAGGGCTTGTACCAACTCCCGCTCTGGAATATCTGTCTTTTGCTGAATCTCCTAAGAAGAGACACATGAGAATGGATAAGAATAAAGACAACACTGCTTATTCCAAAATTGAATTCATGCACATGGAAATCAGGACAGACTTGCTCAAGCCAATTTTGTGATCAAACAGACATGTAATTCCTCCACTGTGAATGTTGTAAAGGAAAATAATCAAATCATCATTGGCTTATAGTAGGTTTTTATCACATTTGGCTTGTTATCATATTACCAATGTAAAAAAAAACATCAACTACACAGTAACAGCAGTAATCAACCCACAATGTAAATACTTGTCTAGAAATATATATTTGAGGCAAGTAGATGATGTGTTAATTACTACGCTGCACCCAAAACCCTACTGTTTTTTTTTTTCTTTCTGTCACTACACTATTTGCAGCTATTTGGATCGTTGGCTTTTGCAAGTTTTCAAAAGAGGGGTGAGGTGAAGGGGTGATGCTTAGCTCCAACCTCAAATGTGCATTTTTCTTTGTTGTTGAAGAGCATGAGGATAGTCATCTGGAAGGTGGAGACGTGCAGTATGTGCTTACGGGTGTCAGAGCCCAACACATGGGCACCGCTGAGGCCCTTTTGGGAGCCGACCCCCTGGACAACAAGCACAAAGGAAGACGAGGCGGTAAGACAGTTGAGACATGTACATTATACAATAACGACACATGTGATTTTGGATACAGTATTATTATATGCTCACAGTGTCATAGAATGTTGCATGTAGATCTGCACTGCCCATGTGGTGCTGCAGTGTGAGCTGCCTTCCACTGTGCTTTGCCAGGTAAAACCTGCAGAGTGAATGCCAGGACACACAGTTCCTCAGACTGTACACAAAAAAATACAAAGTATTTCTCAAATACGCAGTAAAGGAGTCAAGAGCACCACCTCTGGAAGACTTCATAGGCGTGTCTGGGAGACGGGGGAATGGTGCATTTGGGTGTTGCCGATTGGACAGGCCAGTAATTTGTAGTGAGCACTCGTACCGTGAGGTCCACGCCACCTAGATATGCCTGAAGAAGATGCAAGTGTTTTAAGATTTTTCCAACATCCAGTCTTACCCATCAAGCATACGGTAACAGATACTTGAATGAGGGATCTACTGTATGTCGCTGTTTTTGGTCAGGTAAACAACAACACATTGAATTGACCTAATATGATGGTTGGATAATAAAGAAAGGATCTGTGGAGGCTCTCAGTCCTCAAGGCCATGATTTATTCTTGCCAAACTTGTGTTCTCGTAGCAAATGGACTTGATTTTCTTCCCTCGAAGACGTCTCACCTCTCATCCAAAATGAACTGAAGAGGCCTCTTGGATGAGAGGTGAGACGTCTTCAAGGGAAGAAAATCAAGTCCAGCTGATATGAGAAGATTTGACAAAATAAAGACAGGATATACATTTTTATTTGTTAAGTTGTTCTGTTCAGCTGGTATTATGTGAGGGATGTGTGGTGTTTTGTTTTTGAATGAGAGGTGTCACTCACCATTGTGGATTGCATGTGTTGTCTGAACTCATCCATAATGGCGCTGGAGATGCTCATGTCTCGAAACATCCCTTCCAGTTTTGAGGTGAACTGACAGCCGCGTTCCACCTGCAAGGATGAAGGAAAAACAATATATGGATTTGGATGATGGGTTTCATAAAGGGTTAAAAGACTCATCAGCTCAACAGAAGATTGTGCATCGGTCCCTAAACCCTTCTAGTTCTTTTACCTTCAGCTTGGAGATCATGTGCTTCTCCAAGTTGTCCAAGACATTCCTGTTGCTGAGCAGCCTGCGGCCCAGATGCCGCTTGTAGTATCTTTCAAACACATCCTTATCTTGCATAAACCTAAACAAAGCCATCGCCTTGTCAAGGATCGCCTTGACCTCCTCCTCCGTCGACTGATCGAAGGAATCATGGAGGAAAAAGATAAACCAATGCAAAGTCAAAAAGTATTCCCAAATGACGGATCTGTAGAATTCCTGCCTGTGAGCAACCACATACCCCCTTGACTCCTCTCTGGAGCTTATCATCAATGAAGATGGATAGGTACTCTGGTGAGCGGGGGTTGAGGTAGAAGAAATACTCAAAATCTCCAGTTATTGTTTGCTTAAACAGTGTGTCGTTGCCAAAGGACTCGATGAGGGCGCGCTCAAACTGTGGCTTCAGGTCTAACCAGCCCTGTTGTGTTCGGAAGACAAATCAAAAAGGAGATAGAAAAACATTTAACAGGCAAAACACCCTCGCTCGGATTAATCTTCAAAAAGGTTTCTTTTTTAGTGCTGGAACTGACAGCTCAACTGGACAGTACAAAAATACCCTTTAATATACTTAATAAGTCCCCAAGTCTATTACAAAAAAGTTTTCTTTTTAATACATATTTGAAATACCTAAAGACAGATAACTAAGAAAATACCACGCCGTATGACTATGAGCTAGCCTGTGTATCTCTGCCTCTATTAAGTGTGCGTGTGTCAATCTAAAACGAATGATTAAGACACAGATTTAACAAAGACCAAATCAGGGGTTAGAATGACCTTCTTAATATAATGTAAAAACATTTAACCAACTTAGTTTTATTGTTATTATTATGGATTCATTCTTGTCTACATGGTGTATTTAGACGAGGCAAGTTATCACAACACAATCTAATGTGATGAATGTCAACGCTTTGCAGGTTCACCACTGAACATCATACAAAACAACAGAACCTAGGAGTAGATTTCTGTAGTAGTATTAGTATTAGTAGTATTCCTGAGTAGTTTAACCTACACACCTGGATATAGTTGATGGGGTTTTTGGCTTCTCCTTCCTCTGAAACAAGAGCCTTGACCTGGTCCCTAAGATAAGAGCTCATGCACTCACACATAGTTTTCAGGCCGCTGGGAACACGGCTAAACAGCCGGTACATGCTCGCCAGGTCTAAGAGAAACGTGGTGAAGCAATGAATTTCAGGTGAACTTCACCTGCCTGCAAAGTGAGTGTAAGGAAAATTGAATTCAGGGTGAAACTTCCGTATTTACCTTCCGTCATGCCATTCTTGAGCATGTAGACGAGGCCAGAAGCCTCCATCTCTACAACAGTCCTCATGTGTTTAGAGATGAACTCCATCTCCACCACCTTGACGAGGGGCTCCTCGGTTGACTTGTCCAGGCAGTTCAGTGCTCGCTCGATCTCCTCATCGATTCTGGCCTCCACCTTTTTAATGTAGACGCTGGCGCTGTTTTCCGCCAGAAACTTTTGGCTCTCCATCTAAGGCAGCAGAAAGTTGTTTCACTTTTTTTCAGGGAGCGCCGTAGTTACAAAGACAACTTTACCGCAGACTCACCTGGAAGAATTCAGCTGACATTTCCAAGAAAGGACCCTCAAAGTCTTCCACATACACAGCCCTGCCATCCAGGCCCAGAATCATCAGCATCTGGCAGGTGCTCCTGATGGCCTGTCTACAGCGGATAGCGCGACAAATAACCTTTTACAAGTTCGTCCAAATGCGCACAAATTTATCTTATGCCGCTGATCAGACTTATTGGTAATCAGTTTCATCAGAGAAGTCAAGCGGCACTCTTTCACACCTGTCTATCACCTCTCCCATCCTCTCTCGTGCGATCATGTCCAGCAGCGTCTTTCTCAAGTGCTCTCGGATGCAGCCGTATCGCACCACCTGGTCTCTGAAGATGATGAGGCCCAGGTTGTACACGTTCTCCACGTTGTTGCGCTGGACGTACACTTTGCCCTTAAATTATGCAAGATGAAGATGGGATAAAAACAATATCTGAAAAGCCGTGATCCAAAACAGTTTTTTTTGTCGAGGACTTTGTGGTACCTTTAAGAAAATTTAAAGATTTTCCAAGGTCTAAGGGGCTCAAGGCTAACTGGAACTGACCCAAAAATGACCAGCAGATCATGTCATTTGGTCTGATGGTGAGAAACTGTGTCAGAGATCAATAAAACAACGCATAATTAATTTATATTTATATTAAAAATAATGTGTGGTCTTTTGAATTTATTTTTCTGATTTCGATGAATGCAACAGCTAAACTTTGCAGTCTACTGCAGGGTTTCACAGCTGCTTCAATTTTGACATATTTTGCATTTTTAATCTCACAAACCAGCAACTTTGAATTGAGATCAATTAGATGATGTTGCCAGTTACAACAAAACAAATATACATTACAGACAAGTAAAACAGCACCAGACTGCAAAATGTAAAAACAGTTTGCTCACCATGGCTGTCTGATGATCATTCCACGTCTGATTCAGTGTTTGCAGAAAGTTGTTATTAAAAGAGTTCAAGACTTCTTCTCGTACCTGTAAAAAGAAATAAGACCGTCATTGTTGTATTTTCAAATTGCATTTGTATCTGAGACACATTTGGATGAATCAGAACTTCTGTTTACTTTGTTGATGATGTGTTCTGTTATGGCCTCGGTGTAGAGCTTCTCCCCGTGCTTGTGGAGCAGCATTGCGTCAGCAGTCCTGTGCAACTCCTCGAAGCTCGGCCCGTTGCTGCTTTTCCTCTTCATGTCCTGGATGGCGTTTTTCAGGGGGTCCCAGATGTTGTTCACATACCTCTTCATGGTTGTCTAAGAAATGGTGGAAAAGTGTGAGATTTTCACCTTTTTTTCTATTCGCTATTTTTAAGTCGCGTGGTATGAGGTATGTGCCGGAAAAGACAATTTCTTTGTGCTGTAAAATCATGTGCAACCCCTGCTTTTAAGAAAGATGATGCATAATTCACCATATGTACAGCATGCACTGTTTATATTTCCCTGCACTGTTTATATCTGGTTACAACAGTATGCTTACTACTTATTATTTATCACTCCTTAGCTGCCTGCACTATGACCGGCAAAATAAGAATTTCATTGTACAGGAAAACAGTTTTACAGACTGTGCATGGGACAATAAACATGAATCTTTGAATCTTGAATCTTGAAATAGAAGTTCAATCAATTTTGATTTTTGAGCCAGAGGAGGCAAAAAAATCTTTTCTTTTGAATCATTTGTGTTTGATAACAAATTTTCATAGAAAAGTTCATAATAAACAGTGGTAGCATAGGCAGAGATATCTGAGATTTTTGTTGACTGTAATTTGGTATTCTAAAAAATTTCACACAAGTCCTTTTATTTATTTTCAACGGAGAAAGTATACGTTAACTAATAAACAGCAATATGATCGAAGAATTTAACACAGTTATCAAATCAGATGAAGAAAACATTTAAAATACTGTAGGGATGTGGTACAATTCACAGATTGTGTGTCTCTATTTCAAGCAGGAGTTAAGATAAATATGGTTATTGATTTGAAATTTATGAATAAAGTAAGAATGTATTGATAGAGGACCTTTCACTTTAACTTCACCTGACAAGTTTTCGTCCTTTGACTTTCGTCCTTTGACTTATGTCAGGCACTTACCGGAAAGGCTCGTATCCTCATCTTGGCGTCCTTCTTTTTTCTACCTTTGAGGTTGGACATGATTGGTTACAAGTGTTGCTTTTTAGTGAACTGAGAGACAATGTGATGGAAGTTATTGGTTCGCTTCCTTTGCAAAGAAACGCAGAGGGGAATTCGGAAAGGTCGGTTTGGTAACTTTGAATCAAATTTTGAATCGAGCTGTCGGCGCGTCGTCTGACTCAGCTGCTCGCCTCCGAGGTCCAATGTGAGCTGCACAGATGTTTCTCCTTCTTTTGTGAGATTTCAGGGCAGCTGGCGTCCATGGACTTTCACTGGTACCACTGAACGGATGAATCTGCTTTATATCATTTTCAACTCTTCGTCTTCCTCTTCTCAGTGGCCTTATGTCAGCTGGCGTCCATGGACAGGCGTTACCCTCGTTCCTCTCTTCCCTCTTCTGGGAGGATTTGCGGCTGTTGGCATTCGGACGGTTTTTCCTCACTGGTGAGTTTTGACGGCGGTTTGTACAGAAAGTTGCGTTGCCACCTCCATGACCTCTCACTTACATCTTTGACATCACCTTTTACTTTGTGAAACTATGGTCCCTATGTGACATCACATCCACCGAGCTGCCTCCTGTATGTGACTCCACAGTTCCATGCCTTCTTTCCTCTTTAAGTCATTAAAGCGTCCCCTATCATCGTATGGCGGTGACCTCCTTGTGACATCACAGCTTCTCCTGTCATTGCCTATTTCATGGATACTTATTGCAGCTATGTGGTCACCAACAGATTGTAGAAACCTCACATGGGCGAAAGGTGCTGCACTTATTATTCCAAAGTTGCACTTTGGCAAAAGTCAAAATCTGTCATGTTGACGTTTTAGAACTGAGAGAGCTGGCACATGGCAGGTATATAGCAATATTCATTTTGTCTGCACTTCAGGAAAAGTGAGGCAGTTTTAGACGGAGCCAGGACGAGAGAAGGGTTGAAATGCAAAGAACAAGCTATAACGGGCAGATTGACGATTGGACGGTCATCAGAAGTCATCCATCAAGACCCTTTCATGATAGGGTGAAACGGTGGAGTGTGCTCTTTCACTGGCCAGGAAAATATAAATGAAAGACAGATTGGGACTGAAAATAAGTTGGGCGGAATATAGAGGGAGAAAATATAGAAGTGAAGAAAGGCATCACTCGGGGAATAAATAGGGATCGAGCTTTTTGGTGACAATTGGACAAAAAAAAAGTGGACAACAATGCTCACAATGTGAAACTAGAATTTTTAGATTTGTTTTATAGAATTAGAATTAGGCCCAAAATGGTGGACAGACTGTCAGAGACATTGACCGGAGGAAGGTAGGCAGAGTGTGGCCCATTTCGTCACAAGAGACTGAACTGTTTTAATCTAATCAATTTACTTATCACTCAGTCACATAATAAATGCCAACGGACTTGCTCGTCTGGGAATCCGCTGGGGGGACAGCTACTGCGTCAACCATGTTAATACAGTGATAACACAGATTGTTAAAGGCCATTTACTGCAAAACCAATCTGACCAAACCGGCTCAAACCCGATCTGGACCTACGCGTGTGAAAGACAATTACACTACTTGATGACCCGTTTATGATGTTCAGGTTCGGGAATGCAGAATAAGCAATGTTGACCATTGACCGGTTTATCACAGGGCCATGTATAGACATACGACCATTCACTTTCTTATTCACAGGTCTGGGGAAGTTAGGGTCTCCAAAGAACCTCCTGGATGTGTTTGGCCCGTGGAGGAAACCAAGGAACCAGGAGAATACCCCACAGAGACACGGGGAGAACGTTCAACTTTGGACTGGATTCCAGTTTGGAATCGAACTGACCTTCCCGCTGTGACATGGAAGTAAAATAAAATACAATAAAGTAAAATAAAATTAAATGAAATAAAATAAACTAATATAAAATGAAATAGAATAAAACCTGCACACACGGGACAAAATTTACAGTTTTCCAAGAACCTTCAGTCGTAAGTTTGCTCTGCTCCGACCACTGAGCTCCAGAATCTCACTGCCCTCCAGCAGGACGACCATCCAACCAATGCAATGTGACACCAGAGGTACATTTAACATCGCCTTACTTTGCTGACTTCAGGTGATTTATCTTTGCACCTGTCCAGTCCCATAAAGTTAGTGTTAAGTGACTCAGAACTGTCATTTTTGTGTGAATTTTCGACAATGAAATCAATCATCCAACTTCTGCTTCTGACTATCAAAGTATACAGAGACTCTGGTTTTACATTATGTCGCTAGAATCCCTTCTTCCCCCCAAGCGATTCCAGGTTACCTCAAATTTAATCCACCACAGACTCTGTAGGTGCTGCCAATCTCTTGTGAAAGCCTTCATTTTCTTTCTCAACAGAGGGGAAGCATTCTGAAAACCTTTCATTGAGTCTGATGCAGTTGCTGCTTATGGCCCGCAGAGGGCGATACATGTCGCAAATCAGAGCTGACCTTCTCAAGCTCTGAAATATTTTCGTGTCAAAAGATTTGAAGTAGAGTGTTTCCAAGACACAAAAAAACAAAGCAAAGGCTAAAAAATAATGATGATGATGATTGTGCTTCAAACGGAAGGTGTAGATCAAGTCATCCTTTCCAAAGCCTTCACTCAGCCACTGGTATAAACAGTGATTCCTTAAACCCGTTTGCATTTGTATCAGTTGCAGTCTCTGGTAGTCGAATACACATTAGAGGCTATAATAAAGAGGTCGTGCATCATTTCCAACATGCGGTTGAATCCCCGCGGCCGAGGCTGCACATAGCTGGCCCTTCCAAATCCTCCAGGTATGATGTAACATGTACAGGAAAAAGTGGGTTTCAGCTAAGGCCTCTATAGAGCAGGAGTATCAGTAAGCATAGAAAAGCTGTTCAGATTTTTATCTCTTGCACATCCTCTTCCTGTCAGATAGCCCCTTAACTCTTCACCAGATCTATCTCCGAATACGGCTGGCGATAAACGACTCGAGGGATGGGGACGAGTTGGTGTCGGTATCATATGTATGTACTTTAAATCTACTCGATAGACAAAAAAATCTGAAATGAATTCTGAAACTGTAGCCTGAAGTTTATCAGGGAGTTTTGTTTTTTTTAAGCAAATCAAGAATGAGAATAAAGAAAAAGAAAAACAATGTACTTCTTTTTGCAAATTTGCTCCACCGGACAGGGGGGCGGGGGAAGGAAGGGGGGCAAGGTGTTAAAGCCGAACGCTTTGAGACGTGGTGACAACCATGATGAATGCGGCGGGCACTGACGAGGCGACGGGGAAAAAATAAAAAGACAAAAGACACCTTTGTCTTGTCACGATAATCCTAATCTGTCGGAGAACGGGGCAACAGCCGAGGAAGAGGTAGGGAGAGGTGGCATCGGGATGCTGGTCAGCAGTGATAAATGCCCGCCAATGATGATGTGATGTTTCTCTCTAATGGCCCGGATGCTCAATTAATTCTGCGGCCCGGTTCTTGGCTGCCCCCCTTTAATGTGGGAGCAGCTATATTTCCTCCCAGATTAGTATAGATACCGGCTGACAGTCTGCACTGCTCAAGGTATTTGGGAGGTATAATTCATTCATAATGCCACAATGCGCCCCATCTATCATCTCAGGGTTTTTTTTTTTTTCATCCGCTAACTTGCCGCTTGCTCCCTCTTCTCATTCCGAGCTCCCGGCTCCTCTGGGGCAGTTGGCGGAGGCAGGGGGTGGGATGGGATGGGATGGGAAGGGAGGGGGGGGGGTCCTTCGTGTGTGTGTCTGCGTGCGTGCGTGCATATGCACGGGCCGCTCGCGCGAGAGGTTGAAGGTGTGACGTGTGTTTGTGTGTGTGTGTGCGTGTATGTTCTGAGGTCGTCAGCTTCTTTTCTACTGATGAATTATACGCAGGCGATGAATTACCAGGCAACCCGGAGTCAATTATCTAAAGAAGAGGAGGAAGAAGAAGAAGAAAAAGTAGAAGCAGAGAGGGGAAAAAAAAACACGGGCAAGCGCGCCGGTGGCCCCAGGGTCTCTTTTCCAATTCAGAGAGTGATTTTCCCCCAAAATGTAGGAGGACAGAGGAGAGGCGGCCTTGAAGGAGCGAGAGTGCCGTGATGATGATGATGGGCTAGGGAGAGGAAAAAAAAAAGGGGGGGAATGAATGAAGGTGTGCCTCCTCTGTCCCAGCCTCCTCACCTCTCTCCTTCCGACCAAATCCAGGAGGGGTGAAAATGCAAAAGGCTATTATCAGGCCTTCCGAGTGCGCAAACGCCACTTATGATGGATGACTGTGGGATTTAGAAAGGCCTCCTGTCAAACACCGTCCGTTTCCCCCCTTAAATGGCTCCCCTTTTTCTTCCCCTCACTTGTCTCTTCTATGAAAACCAAACCAGCCCCCCGGTTGAAAAGAAAAAAAAAGGCCCGGGTGGAGGGCATTTTTAATATTGGTAATATATAGTAGTGGGGTGTACACACTTAGTCCCCTGCCGTTCTGCCGTGTAATTTTCCAATCTCTTCTGTGATGACGAGGGAAAGACGGAGTGTTGTTCGATGATGGTGTTTCTGAGAACAGAAAGGTGGGGGGGTCAGATCGGAAAATGTCCGAATGACCGCAGTGTGGGGATGCAGAATTTAAATCTATTATAGCGGAAGGAGGGTTTTCGCACCAAAACATGTTTCTTGGTAAAAGCATTTTCAGCAGTTGCCTTTCATGCATTTCTGGATCTGTTAAGTCGCATATTTTTGAACTTAAGAACTTTTGATATTTAAAAAAAAAACAAAAGAGTGGAATTACAGATAAAAAGAACAGGTCGATTTGACCCCCAACGCCCCAAAACAAATGATCCCCACTAAACTAACGCCTTTATCACACTCCGATGGCGGCACAGCTGCCGTGCAAGGTGCCAACTGGGGCTGCTCTTGCCCAAAAGTACTTCGGCACACAGAAGAAAGAATTACGGCAGGCAGAAATACACCAGGAATGTTGACAACTACTGTATAAGCTTCCCAATGGGTGCATTATAAATGTTAAATATTTGCGATTATTAGTGAGGTAGTCTTCAAGGACCGTTACCAGAGGGTTTACGTCTTCCACCAGTGGAAAGGTGCATGCAGGTCACGTCCAAGGTTGACAGTGGGTTGGAGCTGTGTGTAATTCAAACGTGTCTGGATGATAAAGGGGGATGCTGTACTTTTAGGAAACAAAAGTATTCGGGAAAAAGTCATTGAGAGTCCGCTGCGTATTCTGCGCCTACGAGGACAGCAGCCCTGGAAATCTCTGACGATCACATCCGCTGACATAAGTCGAAATCACCGGACAATCCTGGTCGAAGTGTTTATCTTCACTCAGTTGTTTTTTAAAGCTCAAAATAAGACAATGGGTAGACTCTCAGTGAGACCAAACTGCTTTCAAAGAAAAGAGGATAATATGAGCCTGTAGTCGGTGCGGGGTGCCAGAAATCATTAACAGTTTTAAATCCGCAACTTTATGACTGCCAACGAAAACATAACACCATTAACCAAAGACTCTTAAGTTAAAGGAGCAAAGTGAACGGATGCTGGACCGGGTTCCGAGGGGAGCCGGGAAAAAGAGGAAGATAACAATAAAACAAAAGACAAATATGGATGGAGGTTTAGTGGGCTTTGTGCACGACGTGGTTTAACACTTGAAATGAACCATTAACACGAGTGGAGGATCGAGAGCACTGCAGCGTCTGCGGGGGGGGGGGGAGTTAATGGTGGGCTTCGTACCTTTAAATGGATATCAGGATAAGCAGCTGACAAAGATTTTCTTGATCTTTTTTTCTATTCATCACAAATAATTGAACATGTAGTTGCAAATACAGAAAAGACAACATTGTGCCGCTCCTCTGAGGACCACTGTTATTTTGTGAAGTCAACTTGGCCTCGTCCAGCGCCGCACGTGACCTTTCTCTGAGGTTTTGAAGAGCCCACAGATCAGCTCGCTAAAATCTGCAAGAAAATGTAACAGTTTGAAACCATGGTAACCGTGAATCAACCATGAGCCACGTTCACTTGGGAGTGATCGCGGCACTACGATCAAACAGCACCCTCTGCTTTATAATTCCCAAAAGGACAGTAGGATGCAATACAATTGAGGAATACATGACAGTTTCTACAACAAGGCTCCATCAGCTGATGTGCACCAGATGTTGTCATCAGGTTTCAAACACGGCTTCCTGTGTTTCATGTGTTGCCGTCAGACAATTGTCTCTGTGTCGACACGCAAATTTCAGCACAGCTTTTCAGACGACCAAGTGGCGCGTCTCTGCTTCTCCGCTGTCATAGTTTTCCAATGGGACCCTGAGCCCCCTTCACTTCCTCCGCTACCCCCTCACACACCCTTACATCCTCCCACACTCACACACACATCAACTCCCACCCGCCCTGCGGCGACATGCGCTCCACAATGGAGAACAGAGTGGTTTGGGAAATGATGGCCATTTATAACTGCCTGACGCCATATTCCACCTCACACTATCAAACACACGCACAGATGCGCGCGCTCGCGCGCACACACACACACACACACACACACACACACACACACACACACACACACACACACACACACACACACACACACGTGCTGTTCAGGTGGCAATGATGAGAGACAAAGGGAGAGTTCACCCTTCTTCTATAATGTCACCAACACAATAACACACAGCTGCACAGATGAATGCTGCACAAAGGTGTGTGTGTGTGTGTGTCTTTTTGAAGAAGTGCAATGCAAGAGAGCAATTCAAAATGATGATTAAGAAAAAACATGCTACTTGTGATCAGTTCAATGACAGATGATTTCCAAAAATACACATTTGCGCTGGAGCTTTATCATAGTTACCGAAAACAACAGAATCATCATTGTTTCAATTCTCCAACGCTCATCGTCAGCCGTCGCTAATCCCTCCGATTAAAGCCTGGAATGCAACTTTAAGACTGGACTCTCTTTACTAATGAGAAGTTATCAGATAGTGTCTCCTCATAAAAACAGTTGATTTCAAAAAGTCAAGGCATGGGTTGGAAAACATGGAGGGAATGTCAGTAAACAACATGTATGGATGTGAAACATTTCAAAGATTATAAATTGATGACTAGGTTCAGGTCAATACAGATATCTCTCAATAAGAAAGGTTACCTAGGAGATATGTTTTTTTTCCATTTATAAGACTTCTCACGCTCATGGTTATGTAGGACTCAAATAAGAAAAAAATGAAAATGATGCCAAAATTGATTTTTTTTTCCAAACTGTAAGTTTTCCATGTTCATCCTGATCCTCGTCTTCAGCTTGGAAGAAAAAGTCCTTTGTCAACTCCAACAGGATGAGAGTGGATAAAAGATATACAGTTATTTAATATTAATTAGCTTGTCAAGAGACAACTTAACAAAAAAAATGGTCATAACATGAACATCGGGGACATACGTCTGTGTGTGTGTGTGTGTGTGTGTGTACATGTGTGAGTCTAGACCTGTCACTGCTGAATGGGGCTGTCACTTCTTTAATTGCTGGAGTGTGACCCCGGCCCGCTCTGCTCACCTGGCTAATTACTGCGTCTTTCCAGACAAGACATGGAAATGAATTTGACTCCAGTCAAGCTTCATCGGCATGAAATGTGAGGTTAGTGACATTGTCATAACATACTTTGGCAGGTTTGTCCTTCCGGTAAAATCCTACACCCTACACAATGTCGGTTCAGGTTGAACCGGTTAATAAAAGGCTCTTATGAAAGCTCATTTACGGTCATCTTGTTGAAAACATGCACAAAAACAGAGCTTTTTGGACTAAAACAGTTGGTTATGATAAGTAAAAATATCCGAATAAGTCAACAAAACTTTTTTTTCCGCCTCATTAACAACTGTCCGTTGCGGCAAGTTCAAGAGCACAGTTCACAATGCAAGGGGTTTCCCAAAAAAAAAAAAAGGGAAATAATACGAGGAGAGGAGCGGTTGGACCGGAATTACATTGAAACCGCGATAATGAAATGCTAATGTGATGCTAATGAGGGGGAGCATGTCAGGTAGGAGGTAAAGTTTGGTTAGAGAGCGAGCTGGTGAGACAGCAGGCAGATGGGCAACGCTTGGGTGAGCAGTGAGCGGGCTACCCGGGATGGCGAGATGAGAGAGGAAACATTAAGTGGCAAGATGGAGAGACGAGAGAAGGAGACCCTGTGGGCTAATGAATGCTGATTAATTCCCAAATTACATTTCCCAACTTTATTGTTGCTTTCTCTCCCTCTCTCTCTCCATCGAAACCAGCGTTCTGTCTATTAAATCACTTGTGCTCTTTGTTTATTAATGTGTACTCGCTCCTCTTTAAAGCACCATTAAACTGCGGTCTAATGCTGTCTGAAGCAGCAGAGACAGTCTCACTGCAACGCGTCCAAGTTTGAGCTTCTTTTCATTTTTTTGTGATTCATTTATGAAAAGAGAGGCATAAAAACAATTGAAAGTTCTATCAGCATCATCGTTAGTCAGCTGAAATGTTTTCCGACGATATTGTCATATCTCGCATTGTGATAAATGCTGCTGAAATTTGGCGCAAATTCAACCGTTTGAGTTGTATTTGTAAAATTGGCATTCTGGAATACTTGGAAATATCAAGAGCAACATTCGCGGGTGCATGAATAAAAGACACACATAGTACAGGTCACACACCAGCCTGCAACCCCCTGCATGAAAGAGTTGAAGCGCTTTTGTTAAACATGGATATCTGGAAATGAATTTTGATCGGCTATCAGACGCTCTCCATACCGACAGCCGAACTTTGTTTTTACATTTTTGCGCATCAACTCTGTAACATTCTTTGCACAAGCCACAATGACGGAAAATGGCAAGCAGCAGGCAGGCGACTCCGGCAGCCAGCAGGTGTGTTTCACAATGTGCTGTCACGACTGAGTAAGAATAAGATTTAATGAGCTTGATGATTATTACGCGAGTTGAGGTTGTTATTACAGCCGTCGAAACACAACACAGTAACATAGACAGGAGGCCTTTCTGTGCCGAGTTTGCAAGTTCCTCCCGTGTCTGCATGGAATTCCAGTTTCCTCTGACTGTGAAAACATGCAGGAGGCTCTTTGGGGACCCTGAATTACCCAGAAGTGTGAATGGTTGTATGTCTGTGTCCTGTGACAGGAAAACAAAGTACTTTGACAAACCTGCGGCCCCATAAATAAAATCCAACATTTTACACCACCACGTATTTGGCCTTTTATCATTTTTTTCAAGTAATAACCTACTTCTAACTGGGTTATGCAACAACCTGTCTTGTATCGTAATTTGAAAAACCTTGATATCAATGTGACTCAGTTAAAGGTTTCCAATGGGCAAAGCCTGGTCCTCAGTGCTGTCAGTAGCTGAACTACATCATTCCGTCTAGGAGTTGTCAGAAGGCCTGACCTGGGCGCCGGTAATGGCACCGCTCCGTCTTTCCTGACACCACAGCAATCACATCCGCTTCTCCTGCTCCCATCACTGTCTCAAAGTTAAAGACTAACTGAAGACAAGAAGAGCAAATATGCTTGTATGCCTGTCGGGTTTCCCGAAAGCTGTGACGGAGTGACGATGTGCACGCAAAGCATGCCGTGCACACACACACACACACACACACACACACACACACACGCCTGGGGAGTGTAGGGGGAGGGGTGAAGAAAAATTGCAATCATCTGCCTTCACCTGATGCGGTAGGAGAGGGAGCATCTCACGAGCTGACAAGTGAATGGGGATGGGAATGGTGATATTCAAAATAGGAGACACAGCTCCATTCCTCTGCAAACTAAATGTTAACGATCTTTCATTTGGATCTCATCACAGATGCGGCCGGGGTAAAATTGCATTCTGTGTGGCATAAGTCTGGGAAGACGTGAGACAGGATAATAGCCAATACGTGTTTGGAGAGGGGGAGTCGGAACGAGCGGGCGAGAGGGAAAAAAGACACAGGGAAACAGAATTGACAAATTCCCATGATGGTACACCGCGAGAGGAGGGGACGGGGACGGCTGGGGGGGGGGGGGGGACGGGGGGGGGGGGGGGGGGGGCCGGGGAAAAGGAACGGGGAAAAAACAGGGACGAAAAGATTGGAATTTGAA
>CAAKHD010005146.1:188539-205060 GCA_901007705.1 Fistularia tabacaria | reverse complement strand
AAAACAACAACAATAACATTCATTATTATTAATATTATTATTATTAATAATAATAATAATAATAATAATAATAATAATAATAATAATAATAATAATAATAATAATAATAATAATAATAATAATAATAATATTAAGTATAGTTTCCAAATTGTCAAAAACCACAATAGACAGACAGACACAACTTTTTGTCCGAAAATGAAAAGGTTAAAGTGCATTCAACTAATTCTAATGGATCTTGCTGCGCACCGCAGTAATCAGGGAGAATTTAACCAGGCAGAAAGTGCAAAGTGCGCTGCCCTTTCCTGAAATACCTCAAACATTCACATCTTCCACTCAATAAAACCCATTACTTGTCATAAAGGCCTCATTTCCTACACTTGTGTTTGATGTAGTGCCTCGGCCACGCTGTCTTCAGGCCCAGAGCAGCAACAGAAACAGACAAGGCTGACATGATCTATTTCTCCTGTGATGAATGCACCAATCTGCTGCCCTGTTGCCCTGTCCGCCTAATTTGTTATGATGTGACACCATCTAGACTCTTTTCCACGATGATGAACTTTCTGCTAGTGTGTACCGGCAGGTAAGTGGGATGAAAATGTCAGGATGCTGTATGATAGCATTGAACCACAATTTTTCCAGATCCATCAGCCGGCAGAATTTAGCAGCTGGCCACTATCTTTCCTGTTTTCTACCCCTGGATAAAACCAGCGCCTTTGACCGTAGTTGTTAGAACATTTACACTTTGAAGGATTATTATGACAAATGGCTGTTGTTGTTGTGCACCCGAAAGCGGAGCCTGATGAATCTCTTTAATAAAGAGAACTGATGAGGCCAAACAAGTCCTGATGAAAATCTGGCTGAGGAGACGAGGTCAACAAAGGTCATCATGTCGGTCCTTCGGTTAACCTGGATGTAAGACATTACCTGCACTTCTATGCTGATTGAGATACATGTGAAATAGTCAACACGGTGTCTGATGATGATTCTGCGTAAAGTAAAAAACAATCACAATCCCTCCATCGTGCTGGGGTCGATTCTCACGGCAACAAGTGTTTGCTTGAGCTGTGGCGACGTCAGGACGGGCGAGCCATGATGAAGCACAGATCGGCTAGCGGGAATGAATTACCGTCTGCGGCCGCAGATCAATGATAATTACCCGGCTGACACGAGTACAGTTATAACATTACAGGATCAGGAGCAGGGAGAGAGGGAGATGACGAAGGAAGGGACGAAGGGCTCTGGGCCACACTTCAGCCCTCAGCCGATCAATGCCGTATGAGGTATGGCTCTGACCGGGCCCGAGGCCCAGCCCGATGGCGGCTCGACAAGCCATTTGTGGCTCCCCACAAACAAGAAGCCGTGGCGAGGCTTTCGTGCACGCTGAGGTGAGTGCAGTTTCCACCCACGGCTTGGCAGGTCGGCTAACAATGAACCTGGTCGGTGACAATATGACAAATCATACCCCGCAGAAAAGACCTCCAAGTTAAATCCTTTAGATTTCAGACAGATTTTTCTTGACACTTTCACTGGCGACCAGGAGAAACAAGAAGTGGCATTTCTATCTTCGTATGACTCTCTGGCTCGTGAGTCAGCGCTTAGAAACTCAAAAGTCATGTGTGAATAACAGAATTTTTGAATACTCTTTTTATCTGTAAAAGAGAAAAAAATCGACAAATTTGAAATCATTTTTTCTCAACACTTGGGAGCGAGTAAACGTTCCCTGATGTCCGTGGATATTTTCATAATCCTGTAACCGAGTTCTTGGTTCAGATTCTGGTTAAGAAATGTCCCCCGCTCAGCCCTATTTAAAGCTGGTTTATGTTAAAAACGGCTCTCAAACAAAGAAAGAACAGATGAGATACAAAAAAGTTGAGAGGCTGGTCAACGGAAGCCTGAGGCAAATCAGCTTCATCTCCGAACTTATCCTTTGAGATCGCGCGCACACACATACACACACACACGCACACGGTTCACAGGTTGGCAGATAATGAGGTCTCCCTTGCAGTGTCTCCTGGCCAGGATTTGTATTGTTCCAGCTGAATATGAATCTGGGGGTTATGGAGTCTGCTGATTGCTGCTGGAAGCCTTCGCTCTGTGGAGGGGAAGGAGGGCACTGATGACCTATTTGAGCTGAAAATGTCCAAATGAAGTTCCCGCACCAGACACATGGGCAGGAGAATCTGGCGGACGCACTTGGACTGTAAGTCGGCTTCATGCTCAGGTTAGTTTTCGGTTAAGGCCAGGTTTTAGCTGCTACAGTTATTAAAATATCAAAATACAGCCTTTTTATCACAACATCCCTTCATGTTTAACTACACAATGTCACTATAGTCACAAGTTGTGGATGTTAAATGTTCACAACACGCACGCACGCACGCACGCACACACATACACACACACACACACACACACACACACACAAACACACAGACGTATGTATATGTGTGTATATATATATACACATATATGTGTATATATACATACATACATATGCATATGTATGTGTTTGTGTTGGCATATATATATACTGTGTGTATACAAACACACACACACATATATACATATATATATATATATATATATATATATACACAGACATAGTCAAACCCAAAATTGTACATAACCCAGTGGTATGAATATTTCCGGGCTTGACTGAATACGTACGTGTATGTGTCTGCACCCCAAGATGTATTCATTACCCTGGGGTATGAATGATTTCAGGCTTGACCCTATGAATCGATACTTATAGAGCACTTTTACACCTTGCAGTTCCAAAGTGCTTTACACTTCACTCATTCACACACGCCATACAAGATGCTAACTGGGCCATCAGGAGCAACTTGGGGTTATGTGTCTGAGTGTCTGCCATGAAGACGGGTGGAGCCAGGAAAACATTTCTTCTGCATATATATGAATGAATAAATATATATGTATTTAGACATATGCATAAATATCATAAATATATGTATACATACATAAATATATATATATACACATTTAAAAAATATATCTATATATATATGCATGTGTGTGTGTGTTTATTCATCTACTGTAATACATACATATATATATACTGAATAGTCAACTACATACATAGTGTTTGGTCATTAAAGCAGATTCTGATGATTTCCCATAATTAATGTCAAATTATTAGTTTTAGTGATCATTTAGAAGAATTTGTGATAAAATAGATATTTACTGAGAGTTTCTGTTTGTTTACAACGTAAACTTGTCAATTGGACTGTGGAAAGTTGGGGAGGAGGACTGAAGACACGGGACATCTACAAAGAATGAAACCTCCCTTGAATCTTTGATGACTTTCCATCCTAAACCCTCGCTTTAACTACTGATGATCTCTTTCTCTCTCTCTCATTCGCCCGCACACACACACCCCCGCGCGCACACACACACACACACACACACAAAGACACACATACACACTAATCTATAGCAGACAAATGAGGTTGTGCTGACAGAGTGGGATTGGGAAAAGATTGACGCAGTGAGAGAAGCCTAATTAGCAGAGACTCATTAGGAGTCTTTGAGAAACTGTGATTAGGGATGTTTGTTCACACAGTGGGGCTGCTGCCGCCGCTGCTGCCGCCGCTGCTGCCGCCGCTGCTACTGCCGCTGCTACTGCCGGTGCTACCGCCTGCTGCCCACCGCCCACCGCCCACCACTGCCCGCCGCCGCCCGCTGCCGCCGCTGCTGCTTAATGGCCTAGGCCGATCACTAGCTCGTTTAGCCTACGGCATGAACGGGGTTTGAGGAGGGTGGAAGCATGAAAGAATGGTAGGGGGTCGACCACGACCTCCCACTTGAAAAAAAAACTAATAAATCTAATAAAACATGCATGTCAACCTACCTGACAACTCGGGGCCCCTATGTTCGTCGCTTGACCTCATTTCATTACGGCCCACTATAGTGCATAATATCTAAAAAAAAGCTATCAGGATACATGTAGACATCCAGGTTGTCACTTGAATACTTGGAGTTTGGGGACAGTGTGTTTCCTGTTTCCACCAAGATAAAATTGGACCTGAATATCAGATTATCAAATGCTGTCTTTCTAACCCAGCAGCTGCAGCTCCTCTGCATAACACTTACGGTAATACCATGGGTTGTTTTTAGAGATGAACACATTTGAATCCCAAGTCTTTGATTATCATTAAACCAAACACACAGTGTGACATAGCAACAAGCTTTTACAAGGACTCTGGGCGAAATACACCGATTTTGCGATCTTGTTGGCGGATGTGCCGTTAAAGTGTAGAAAACCTGGCATCATCGTAACCCAGTGTTACTTAAATGTGCATTTCTGTGAAGGCTTACATTGAATTGGGTTTTTTTTTCCAATGATGAATCATGGGGGGGGGGGGGGGGGGGGGGGGTGTCTAGACAGGATGTCATTTCAGTTGAGTCCGGAGTCAGGTTGGGTTAGGGTCAAAGTTCAAGTTGTCACAGTGTTCTCTGTGGATGTCTGGACAATATGCACAGACGCTATACCAGGTATTATTATACATTTACGGAAACTGTAAGGGTTACTGTTGCACTCCAGCCGTGTTGTGTCAAAAACCACAGTCACACACCAGACAACTGATTGATAATCATCTCTACTGCTGGCACGTGTCTCCAGGGAATGAGATTAATCTTAGCGAGGTTCTCACTGGCCTCATTTCATGGCCAGATTGGAAGACTATTTGGTTTTGAAACTTTTACTGCTTCTGATTTGAGGGACACACATAAGGCCACTGCGCCGGTCAAGATGGCACATTTGTCGAAACGTGAAGGGCTCCGAGAAACTTCCGAGGGCCCTCAGAGGCCAGGGGAGCTCCCCTTCCTCATTCTCTTCCCCATCTCAGTAATCAGCCCACCCCTCCTCTCCCCACCTACGATCTCAAGTTTACCACTGAGCTTGAGCCACAAACCCCAGCCCCTTTCACTTAAATCTGATAGCAGTCCCGGCACTATTGTGATACGATTTTCCCCCTCGGAAGTCTGTCCATGATCCCGCATTTCCCTGAGTCCCTCTCGTTCCACTTCCTGAACCGGCGTGGATTGTCTGGAATAAACTCCAATCCTCCTTAAAAGAAGAGAGAAGGGGAGGGGGGCGGGGGGCGGACGGGGTGGGGTGGCGGGGGTAAAAGCTGAGAGGATCAAGGATGCGAGGGCCAAAGCAGAGGATCTGACAGAGCAGAATGTAGCGTTAGCGTCTCCGTCTTCGGTCCTTGAATTCCTCCAGCTGCTGCGTGATTATCTTCTCCATCATCCCTCCTCTTATGCTCAGATTCCCCACGTTCACCCTTCCTTTCCAACCGTTTTTCCACATTCCCCCCCTGTCACTGCTGCCCCCGGCCACTAGGCAGCGCTGCCTCTTTGGTGTTTGCCCCCTGGCTGCTGCGAGTGACGGGACTGATCCATTTGTTTGTTTTGTGAATCCAGGATTTGCGGAGATAGATTAGACAACAAAAGCATATGGAAAAGATAAAGAACACTTAGGTAATGGATTTTGGCAGCCTCCTCAGCACAGCAGAGAACTCATCCTCTTTCAATCTGTCATCGCTTCTCTTTTCTCCCTACTCTGAATGTGTTTGTTTGTATTTTTTTCTTTCTCCCGAACAAAAATTTGTTTATGAGAGAAGCTGATTTGGAGGACGCAGTGCTCTGCTTGGCACTTGAACTGAAACAAAGGAGTTGTACGTTCACAAGTTTTCAAACTACAGTGAAGGTGGCAGGGGGGGTGAGGGGTGGTAAAGACCGATAAATCTTTGAATTCGCACATTAACGTGGTTGAATCATCAAAAGACCAAACCATTGATGTATTTCAGATACGCACACGTTTGACGGCCTCCTTTCTAACACAACCACCCCATCCATGGGATTCAAATCTCAAAACCAAGATCTCCATGTTGTGTGTTTTATTCAGTTATTTCAAACTACAAAACACACAGATATATGTGCCTGCTTTAAAAACATCACTGACAACAAACAACAACATCTCAAAGGATGTACCACTCTAAAAGATGTCTGTCTTTTGCAATTGTCTCCCCATTATGCTTTATTTTTATTGTATTATTTTGTATGAAATAAACCCGGTGAAACTACAAGTCAAGGGTTTAAACCTTGAAGTGTGCCTATCTGCTCCTTAGCGCGCCAGACACGGAGTGCAGGCTGTTACTAGATGGAGGTCATCTGACACGGCATGTATGGATTAGAAGATGCAGGGTGATTAGTGTGTATCTGATGTATATATGCGTGTGTGTGTGAGTGGGTGCATGTGTGAATGTGTGTGTGTGTGTGTGTGTTTGTGCGTGCTTGCGTGAGTGAGAGTGCTTATGCAATACTATGTGAATAACACTGCATTCTGATCCTCTTGTGCTGACGAAGATCTAAATATTTTCATTTTTTACATATTTACCAAGTATCTTTTAGTCTGTTGGACTGAATATTCATGACCTAAATCTTAGTTTACACCTAAATCCCGGTCCTATATCCATGTTTGAGGTTTGTTTCATCCACAAACATTTGTGAGACTTTCATGTGAGCCAGTTTATAATTTAATAATTCACTGATAGAATCTGCTGTCCCATGTACTTTCTGCCATTATTAAACGGTCACCCCAAAAATGAAACTAGCTCACCTTGTATTAATGGAACATCATCAGTTTTGCTAAGCCTGAATGAGTTTAGAGTTAAAGCAATACCTGTGAAGTAATTATTACAAATAACTCTATGAGGCATCATTATTTTTCAGCCAAACGTTGCTGAACATAGCTGCACAAATGGATGTCGTGTATATGCGCAACACAACACGGGTCTTTTAAATAACAAGTTGCACACAGCCTTGCTGGTGGAGAAAAAAAAACTTCCCTGAATTATCACCTCCTTGCTCTCGGCTGTTTATAAAAACTGAATACAAATTGAATTTCTACTGAATTTCTACTGCAACCTTGTCGCAGTCACGGCTCATTTGATTTATTCCTTAATGAATACTTCCCCTTTCAACTCAGGAGATGGGAAAACATTTCCACACTAAATGAAACCCCCGGCTTTTATTGTAGCCCATCCTCTCCCACATCTCCAGGCACATTACAGCTGCTTTAGATTGAACAAATCTAATCTGCATTTCTTCTCTTTAACAGCTGCTCTCTGAAGTTTTTTTAACTAGTTTTTACACTGCAAGCAGCCAGCTTTCCCTCTGTCTTACACTTGAATTAAGAACATGTCATATAAGTTAGAGACCGATAAGGAGATCTAGACATTGGATTCGGACCCTAAACCCTTTATATTGACCGTCTGCTGTGACAAAGATGCTCGAGGCCACATTGTTCAACCGCTACTGTAAGACAAATTCCACGCGAAGGCCATTTACTTGTTAATGTTGTGTAGATAATGTGCAATTGACTCTAGGCCTGCTAAATAATGCAGTGGCTTGTTTGGGGCTATAAGGAGAATTTAAATAGTATTGATAAGCTAAGCTGCCAAGGTGTAGAATGTATGCAGTCAGAAAGCCCCACTCTGTATCGATCAAAGAACATGCTGAAAGCGGAATAGCTCAGAGTTTCTTGGGTACATTAGAAAAAAACAAGGGAATGAGAACGGCAGCGTCGGGAGATAAGTCAGATTGTTTTGGTGCAGGAGGAGAAGGTTAAAAAAGGCTGAGGAGAGGGAGAGAAGGACGATGACAAAAGACTTCACACTCTCTTGCTTTCTTGTTTCTATTTTCCTTGTTGATCTATCATGTGTGTGTGTGTGTGTGTGTGTGTGCGTGTGTGCGTGTGTGCGTTGGGTGTTATGTGGGTTCTTTTATTTTGTGTGCATATCCGTAATTGTAAAAAAAAAACCCAATTCATATATATGAAGTGAAGTCCATCGATTTATTTATTTATCTCTAATTTCATTGTCACTTGTCTAAAATGAAATGAGTTGATAAAAAAAATCTGAAATTTTACAAAATTCACAAATCAATTCAGTGATTGGAGTAGCTGCAATTAATTTTTAGCTATTTAAAATCGTTTTTTTCTGTCTTAGGTTTTTGGTGAGATTAGTGCAGTGCAATGCTGTTATGTTGTCTTGGACAATAAATCATTCTGCGTTCATGTGCAATCCCATATATGGCCACTAGGGGGTTCACTGAGCCCTCTCAATCGATGCAAAATACTCACGTGCTTTCCAAGTATGCCTTGTTGTCTTACTCCATTGTAATTTTCCTTTCATTTTTTTTTAGCTGTCTCTGCGTCAACAATGATAAATACCATTTAGAATACTATTTAGAGCATTCCTTTATTTTATTTTGCCATGTAAGTCTAAAGAGTTGATTGTGATGTCTAACAATAATGTGTCAGTGGAGTTTAAGGTTGAAGGATAGTGTGTATTATCTTTTTCACTTCTGACATTAAAACGCACGAATAAAACTGTCTTCACTGCATTTGACAAGGGGATGATGCCGTAGCCAGCTATCCATCCAGTGCACGGGTTGCTCGGGGCAACAGGCGGAGTAAAGTTGTTAATGAGTGTGTGGACAGCGGTGTGGGCCAGAGCGGAGGTCCATCAGGGAAATGAGATGCCGGAGTTCTATTATGGCCCCAGGTACATTAACGGAGGACGATGAGAGCCTTTGAGGAGATAAATTATGGAAAAGAAAGAGAAGAATCTTCATCCCGTGTGTCGGCTTTTATTTTTCAACATGTGACAGTGAAACCGAAGCACATTTTTTTTTGTCTCCTGTTGAGATAATGCACAATCACCTCTAATTTTTCTTTTTTTTTTAGAATCTACTGTTTCTGTTCTTCTCAAGAACATATACTTGTCCTGCATCGTGATGAAAGGGACAAATGTTGCTTTTATGCATTTGCAGGCTTAAGCTGATAAAATAAGCCTATCAGTCAATGACAAAATATATGTATATATATATATATATATATATATATATATATATATATATATATATGAAATCTGTATTGTGTGATTATAAACTCAGCCAAAGACAGCATGTTTACGAGTGCAATCTTTTTGCGCATATTTGGAATCCATGCAAATACTGTGTGCTGACATTGATGGGCATGTGATTTGAATGTTTTGTGTTATTTGAGATATTTGCTATATTCTCATGAGTTCCCCGATATTGAACTTTTATCTCACTTTAAGCTGTATGGTTGATCTAAGAATTATACTTTTCGTGGCAAACAGATTACAAGAACAACAAAGTAGCATCTCATGTCAGACAGATATTTTTCTTACCCGACAAACAACCCGTGGATGTTGCAAAGCTGCATTGATGACAAGTTGGGAAAGAAATAAACAAACAACTTAGAAAGATAAGTGTCATGCGACTGTCGGTTATTATGAAGACGATTCAGTTTTAATCTGTTATGATCGGTATCAATGAGGAAGAAAAACATGTTTCTTAACATCAGTGATGGTGGTCTGTTGGGGTAGAGTGCCGGTCGCCGGCCGCGTGCTTAGTGGGGATTGTGGTGGCACAGATTTAAAGGGGGATTAATGCTTTATGAGCAAATAAGAAAAACACCCCGGCGAAGATCTGTCGACACAAACAAATGAAATAATTAATCGCACACATATGGTGGAAATCAGGATGGGGCGATGGAGAAAATATGATATTCAGACATCTGTTTAGTGATATCAGTACACATGATATCGTGTGTGCTGGAGATCATGTCATAAATACAAATAAGTGTCTCCAGCGTGAGGAGCAGTTTGATTTCAGATTCATTTGAACGCTTGGGAAAACCGTCTGAAGAAAGTGTTTGTATAAAAGGACTCCGGCAGAGAATCACAGTCTTGACCTTTTAATTGTTTCAGTTGTTGCGTTAAATAAAGTATTCAAAATGTTTTCCTCCAATGTTTGTGATACTCTCTTTTACGGAAGTTGTTTGGCCATTTTTGGATGACAAATCCTCGGGAATTGTGAGGATGCGTCTTTTCTTGACTATTTTACAGTTGTATTTTGATTATTTTCTCTGGAGAGTAACACTCTAAGGATTGGCTTTTGATCTCTGTCTGGATGTCAAACGATGTATCACAAATTCTAATATTAAAACTATGTAGTCGATAATGAGCTGATATCGAAGTTTAACCCGAGAGATATTGTGCCCAGCCCCGGTAAAAAAAAAAAAAAAAAATTGTGTTTATTGATTTATCTATTTTTTTGGTCTCTCTGTGTGACTTTTCCGGTCAAAAGAAGATATATTTCGATAAATATTGTCACTTTTACCTGTATAACACACTTTCATACCAGAAAGCCAATCTCTGATCTGGACGTTGGTTTTTTTTCCAAGTTATTTCCTCCCCTTTCATCTCCAACTATGTCAAGGGATCATGTAAGTTCAAATTAAATTTCCAATATTCTAATATATTCTAATATCCGTTCTAATAGCTGAGCCCATTTTAGCCACCTCCCCTCTCAGCCTCTGATGTTCCCACTTTGCATGATAAACAGCTTTTCAGCCCTCCAAATAAATATGTGGCCCATATTTATTCACATGTGCTGTATATGAGAGCAGACAATTCTGCTTTGGGTGTGAGGGGGGAAATATATAAATAAGAAAGTAAATAAACAGGGTAATAAGGTTAACTATTTAGATTATTTTGATATTGATATTTGTGGGGAGAGCTACAGGAGAGGGCAAACTTAATGACAGCAGACATAATGCCATTGGGATACTTAGGAGTGTGTCCAATACTTTAAGTAATAGCGTTAATGGCGAATTTGAAGGAATTTAATTTTCAACATCAAACAGCAGCGCCTTTAGAAAGCCACCGCCCTCTCGCCTCCGCGTGTTGGGTGCCACAGAGCTTCTGAACTCGAAGGAGGAAGAGGAGGAAATCATCTCCGAGGTGGCAGCCATGCAGGGAGGCAGGCAGCTCAAAACTTCCAAGCAGAACAGCCTCTCGACTCGCAGGGTGACGCTTGTTAGGCTCAGGCCCAGAGGAGGGAGCATGGCCAGTAAGTAAGGTTATTGGGAAATAATTAGCCTAGCCCCGGAATCAGCAGGGATACCAAAGTCCTCCGGGATAGAAACGCCACTGCTCCTGGCCTCCTTTCCACAGCTAATTAACTTTGAAGAGAGCCTATTAATAAGGTTGTCTTCACACAAAAAGCCTGAAACTATATGCAGTACGAACTTTTTGGTGCTGGAGAAGCTGGAATTCAATTTGGAGTGGAAACATAAAGCGCTGTAACTGTGGAAATGACTGAAAAACATTGCCTTTTCTTTCTTTCTTTTTTTTTTTTTTTCTTCTGGAAACCGGAAGTCCTCCAAATCCCACACAATTATCAACTTCCGCCTAAGCATCGGATCGTTCGGTTAATTTCAGAAAAATTTTCTCCGGGAAATCGGCCCGTCTCCACTTTCACCCGCTCAGTGGACTGCATCCCCAGGTGCCCACGCCCCCCCCCCACCTGTCATCTCACAGACCCTGAGTTGCCACCGCTCAGGTCTGCTGAAAAATTAAAAAAAAAAAAAAAAACTTGCCTCGGGCTCCGGGAGAGCGGCGCAGGCCTCGGTGCCTAATCACCCCCTCCCATGACAGCACTCATCAAGACAGCAGCTCCAACAAATCAATCTCCCTCTGACAGTTCATTTAGACTGAATTAATTTGGAATTAGGGGCCATTACCGCAATTGGCAGGCGTGGATATTCCCCTAACGCGGGCTGTTATCCTGCTTTGGGGATAAAGAAAATGAGCCAGCTTTTCTCTTTTTTTTTTCCTGTAGGATTGACTGGATAAGGTATTTTTCTGTGCTGATCGCAGGGCTGAGAGCGGTGGGCATTGGATTTTCTGTTTAACTAAATCATCATTGTTCTCAATCAGCAGTCAGACTCAGTCAGCTGATTGTTTTCTGTTTCCCTCTTAATAGCTAATGGAAGTGAAATAGGTGTTTAATGGAGGCTGTTGGTCTATCGACTGTCAAATTGTTGCCAGAGGCCAATTAAGAGCCTGATAGTCTGCTGTGATAGCTAGGCAAACAATGAAACTGATATAAAGTGAGACAGAATCGAAGTTAGATAAATCGCTATTAAACTCCTTCTGGGGGTTTGACTGGAATGAAAGACAAAAAAAAGAAAAAAAACTTTCATAGCACTATAGGAGTCTTCTCACTTTTACTTTTAAGCGATTTCTTGGCGCCTCAACCTTGTTCTGGTCTGATAGTACAACCCTCTCTCCAAGGTGTGATGTTAATTCCTTTGTACTGCAGTGGGTTTCCTCTCTGTGAGTGGGTCCGCTGGTGTTTGGCAGAGCGCTCTGGCTGATCTGCAGCTGAGTCGCTGGAGAGACCAACCGGGCCTCTCCTGCTGGGGCGGCAGCAGCTTGAAGTTTACCGGGGGTTCACGACCCCGTGACCCCGAGGTTTGACCGAGATGACTCAGCTCCATGGAGACTGCGCTTTGAAAGGCTAAACACTCCGACATCACACAGAATACACAGTCACACACACTCGCACACAGAATACATAGTCACACCCACACACACACACACAGACATACACACATACACACATAAACACAGGGAACGTGAATGAAGAGGGAGGAACATTATCAATAAAAAAAAGGTTCTAAAACATAACAAGACATCCTCAGTTTACCTGTAAAAGATTATCCACTTCCTGCCTCTCTCTCTTTCTCTATTTGTGTCCTATCGATTTGGCGACTAATTTTAAACTACAAGTGAGGACATTCGGTGGGTCCTCGTTTTCTTTAAGGCCCTTTTTAGGTGAGATTACTGCCGATTTCTATCGGCTATTCTGCAGTACTTTGTGTGTTCACAACGGCACAAACAATCTGCTCCAGCATGTCCATTTATAAATCAACCTATTGTTCAGTAAAGACACGTAAACACAACAAAGTTAGCCGCTTCGAATTACTTGCTCCGCTGCTCTGTCTGCTCTGCCCACGGTGCCGGCAATACGATGCTGTGACTTTTTCTACGGCTGGATAAGAGGCCAAATGATCTGGCTGACCATTCTGCCTCTGTAAACTTGAGGCACTGCAGTGGAATAAAAGTCCCAGCCTGAAACGGCTTTTGGAGAGAGAGGCTCAAGATATAGAATCCTTCAGGTGAAGTTGGAGGTCGGCGTTTATTGTCCTCGGTATAATATCTGTAAAAAGAAGACTAAAATGCAATGTGGGGTTGAATTCATAGAGTTAAAAAAATGTATAGATGAGTAGGTATTTGAAAGTGAAGTTTAAGGAAGTGCCATATAAATATTTATGGTTTAAAATGGATCATTACAAATGTTTTGTGAATATTATTTATATTGATATATATTTTTCGTAGTGCAAACCCTGTAGTGGCTTTTTTTTTGCAGTTTGTGTGCATGGAGAGGACCATCTCTGGCGTATTTTCTCATTTCTACTCAGTGCAAAATGCTCTTAAGTATTTGTGAAAATTACAGGATTCAGAGTTTGAGTTGAAAAGATGCTACAGTTTCATTAATAGATAATAAGAATGCCAAACCGAAACCAGGAAGAACTAAACCAAAACGAGACGAGCAAAATTGAGGGGTAGGGATGGAAAAGGAACCATTAAAAAAAACAGGAACAAATGAAATGACATGCAACATATTTCTATTTGTTTTAAGAGGAATAAGCAAGCTGTTTGTTTTTCCCAAACATCGTGCTGCTGGCTCTTGACAGACACGGCCTGGAACTAAAAGCAGAGGCACTTGCCAAACTTTATTTTTTTATTACTAAGAAATTGAATTTCTGCTGGGTGTTCTGCTGAAAATGGCCCTACGCACTTAATAATAACATGTTTAGGATTGTAAAAGAAGAGGTGCAGTGGTAATAATAATAATTAATCATAGTTGTATTTCAGTAGAATGAAACCTGTTTATGCTGAGTGAGCAGAATAACGTTCAAGTGTCTGCTGGCCGACTGAGCCTAAAATTAGGAAGTGGCTCCAATTAACCATATGAATGAAATAAAGTTGTACCAGGTGCAGCATCAGAGCCTTGAATTTACAAACTGAGTGCAGCAGTTGTCAGTGTTATTTTCTTTGCATCCATTTAAAGTCAGCCTTCAAATATTTAGGATCACAATTCAGAATGTTCTTCCAAAGTGATCACAAATCAATGCCTTTGAGAAAACAGAATCCATAAAAGTCTGTTTTATAATTATTGTGATGGGATAGTCAGAGATGATAACTGCATTGTTTTTATCCACAGATAACTAATAAACAGGCAAGAGAGTGAGTGCAGGTGTGGCATTAAGGGTCACAACCAGGGCAGACAAGGTAAGAAGGTGTACCTTGGGCGTCGAGGAGGATCACCCCTGTCCAACCATGAGATCAGAGTAAATATTAACACTGACACACTGCTGTGGAAATACCTCAGAGACTTACAGGCTCTACGAGAAGCTGGGCAGAAGGATGAGTGGGAGCAGAAGAAAGACGAGTGGATGAAGACATTAAGGTGAGCCAAAAGGTAAACTGGGGGGCAATGCGTGCGCACACAGTTCCGACTACACACGAACACAAACACACAGCGATACCGTCTTAGCCCCCCATTAGCTTCCCCAGCCCCAAACACCTCCATCCCCCCGATGACATGTTCCTTCACCACCTGATGAAAATGCTGCTAAGTCCTCAGCTGACACAAAATCTCCACACAGAAACTATGAAACGCATTGTTCCTTAAAAGACCTTCATGCCTCAGTCACACTTCTTGAAAAAAGGCAATAAATGGATATGTAACACACTTAGAAAAATATGGTATATATTCTATAGTTTGGTATAGTTTTCCTTTGAGGATACTTGATCCCACACATAGACTTCCGCTGATATTAAATCTTTTTCTTGGTAGTCCAATTTTGTATTTATTTTAGGCTGACCATTTACTTTTGATGCTCGTAATTCTTGAATGTTTAGAAATTAAAGCGAGGATGTTTGGATTTGAGCTGCGGACGGGAAAAAAAGCCGGCAATCACTTAACAAATACGTGCCGAACCTGAGAGCAGACAGTGCGGCCCTCTATTTATTATGTTTTCAGGATTGGGCAGAATGTTCCATCAATATGAGAAATATGACGGTGATTTCACCGACACTCTCTCGGGTTGCAGAGCAGGCTAGGATGTTTGTGTGTGTGTGTGTGTGTGTGTGTGTGTGTGTGTGTCTGTGTGTGTGTGTGACTGTGAGTGAGTGAATGCATGAGTCAGACACCAGTGGAATAGTTATGTATATAAAATGAGAGGCTGGAGAGTGAAGGATATGGGGCAAAAAAAGACAACCAGGCCGGAGACGGACGGAAAGAAGTGGATGAAGCAGAAGGAAATTCATGTTACGTCTTTGCAGTCGGGGTGTAACATTTCAGCACTGGACCGATAATAGAGTCAGCACACTCTGCAAGGGTTTAGAGGCAGAAAGATGTATATGAGGAATGTAAGGGTGTCAAATAAAATTTCCTCCACAGACACATGCACACTCACTGGCACACAGATACCCACCTCAGACAAATCAGATCATGACATATCAGTGGAGGTCTCACCAACGATGAATGTGTTCCAGCTGAAAAGCCACATGTTACACTGATACTGAATATAATAAATTGTAATAAACATTAATAAAAGTCTGTTTCTCCTTGGATTAGAGATTATTCGGAGCGGCGCAAACACGTGTGCAAAGTTAATAAATATCAAAACCTCACAGAGGTCCTACGAGCTTCTACTGCATTCATCCTACTGTGTGACAAACAAGATTTGGAGATTATGAGCAACGCAGATAAACACTAATCGCCGGATTTGTAGTGAGAAATGCCTGGGAATCCAGAGATTTTTCCACTGGTTTGGTCGTGAATCCCGTCTGAGATTAACTGTGGTTTCACTTTTGGACTACATGGCTTTTTAACACCACAGCGTCTCAGATACTGTATGTGATAAATTCATGAATGAGGAAATTAGACGTATTCTAAAGGCGAAAACCCTAAAGATGAAGGTGGTACAGTTCAAATTATATGCGTAATAAAAACCACAAGATATGACAAGGGTAATCCTAAATCATCATCAAGTGCTTTCGTGTTTCTTGCAAATACATCTTGCAATTTTGCAAATAAATATGTCCTGGATTGATTTTTTGGTTTTGTCAGCATGAAGTTATTGTCTCGGAGGTGAATCCCTAAAAATGAATCATTATAAAATCAACTGTAAATACTAAATTCACATAGAACATTGGGTGCAATGACATGATTCTTGAGGAGATGGAGAAGATTTTTTTTCCTTTCTTTTTTTTTTTTTTTTTTACTCATAAAGATAAATCACACCACACACGGTGTTCATTGCATACTGCCCGGAGGCGATTAAGCCAGTCAGTTTCATCTGAACTTCTGGTCTTGTGGCGCGGACAAACTCCCAGTGTGCTGAAATATTTGGGTAAGAGGGAGGGTCCTCGGGGGAGAACAGATGAGGGGACACAGGAGAAAGGAAAGGGGAGGCACAACAACATTGGGGATGAAAGAGTTCAGTGGGGGGGGGGGGGGGGGAAAAAAAAAGGGGGAAGGTTTGGGGGG
>CAAKHD010005146.1:176546-188519 GCA_901007705.1 Fistularia tabacaria | reverse complement strand
AAAAATCCCAGTGTGCTAAAATATTTGGGTAAAAGGGAGGGTCCTCGGGGGAGAACAGATGAGGGGACACAGGAGAAAGGAAAGGGGAGGCACAACAACATTGGGGATGAAAGAGTTCAGTGGGGGGGGGGGAGAAAAGAAAACAGTGCTAAGGCTTGCAGGGGGAGGCGGTGAGGGAAGGTGGAGGTTTCCCAGCACTCTGAGGAAGCCGTGTGGCTCCACACAGAGCCATGTAATAGTTAAATCATATCAATTAACCATGAGCCATCAGGGGATTAAGGGTTAATCTCTCCCTTGGGAGAGATGCAGTTAAATTAGTGAGGAAGGAGAGGGGAGAAAAAGAAGAGATCAGAAATGCTCTGTTGAATTGGATGGGTGATAGCTAGTGTGATGGATTACAAATAACAACAAAAAAAAAGCAGATTACATGTAAATAAAGCAATTGCCCGAAGGACGATGACTTGTTCGCTTATTTTATTAGCAACAATGCAGTAAATTACTTTACAGCATTGACTTTACAGCATTGATGGCGAACGGGCACAATACAATGGCATTTGCATTTTTCCTACCGGCAGTGAGGGAACAATAAGTGGCATTTAGAGATTAAAAACACCACAAACCAGGGGATAACTTGCTACTCCGCCACACCCGTCTGGGAACTGACCCGCACCTTTATAAGCCGGGTGGAAGGATGGGGCGCCGGAGGAACGCAAAGGGGCACGATAAACCTTCCCCCCTCCCGCCAAAGCGTCAGTCCCCATGAAATTGTCTCCTCAGATTTAGAAACGCCCTCACCTGATTAAAAAAGAAATCATATACAATGAGAAATATGAGGCAGGGGGTTTGGGGATCTATATTTGGCAGAGATTGGGTGACTGAGCTATGGGGGGTTTGAGAAAGACACAGGAGCCCCCTTTTTCTTTGGTGTGTATGCAAAAATGGCTGAAGTGGGTAATGGAGCCGTGAGGTAAGAGGATTAAGATCAGCCTTGGGTCAGGACTGATAGTGAGGAATGGGGGACATGGCGGGACAAAAGGATGAGTAGAGGAGGAATGAAAATGGGCAAAAAGAAAAAGGAGAGAAAAGGCGAGATATAAGGAAAATTAGACAGAGATGGGTGATTTAAGGCGAAAATGGGAAATTCAGAATGTGGAAACTCTCCTTCTCATCGTCTCTCTTTCAGAACCCAAAGATTTTGCCTCAGACTCCGTATAAGTGATCATATGGGATCTGAGCGCTGCCCTGATAAGGAGCCCCATGATCATATTGAACCTCATACTTTGAGGGTTGTAGGAGGCGAGCCAGCAGTGGCTCCTACGCCCAAGGAAGAGCTTGAGGGCTGCAGGAAGGTGTGAGCTCAAATGCCCAGAAACGAGGAATTTTGCCAGATCGGGAATTTAAATGCAATAGAGGAGCATGAGGGGCTATGAGGTATCTGTGAAGCCTGCCTGCGAACAGAAAACACACTCAATATTCAATAAGAAGGGGTAGAAATTACAGCCATAGACCTCAACCTGGACCTTTCTGGGCAAAAAACGGAGGTGCAGATTTTTCCAAAGTACAAATGAAAATTGCAGGAGAATGCGATAATTTGATGATTTGCTCTTGAAATGTATCTGAACATCCCTTGCAGGATCACACCTTCATAAAGACTTCAATCTTCAAAATCACTCATTTCAGTAGAAAGTATTTCGTACATTTCCATCTGATTACCTTTGCTGTTTCAGTGCGGCTCTAGATCATAATGCTTTTAAAGGATCATATTTGAGTACAACAAGTTTTTTCACATATACCGCAAAAATGTGGGATGTTTGCAAGACAATTTTAACCTTAAAATGATGAAAAAAAGTGGATCAATTACACAAGCCCACATTCAGAAGATAAATTCATCAACTCCAAATGCTGTTGGACTGTATAATAATTCTAAAGATCTTATTTGTATAGATTATGCAAAAGTAGCAAACAACAAACGTAAATGTGGGTTGTTCTCCAGAAGTGGGTAGAACTGTATGTATTATTCTCCTTCTCAGGATAGGAGAGCGCTCTCACCTTCCCTCTCACATATGAATCTACAATCGCCAGTTTTTTATCTTAGCAGAAGATATGCTCTCAAGCTCTTATATATACATAAAATTATATTCTTTAACAAGCCTTTTTAAATAAATATGACATTTCATCTTCATTTTGGGATGCTGGAAATTCTCTGTCAATCTTAATATCTTTCTTGCCGGGTTTCTAACATTCTACTTTATCACATAGAATATAGAGTGGTATCAATCACCTCACCTCTTGTCAAGAAAGTCAGTGACCATTTCTTAGTAGAATCCAAATATGTGCAACCCCCCCCCCAAAAAAAAACTCTGAAACAAAAAGTTGCAGAGAGGTGTCTTGAGTTTACAAACTTTCTGGTCCTTAGTAGCCTTAGTGACCCATTTTACAGCCTGAACACCAATCTAAAAAGGCTGAGGGGCCTCATCTAAATGTTCCCCTGACCGACATGTCTTTCCTTTAGCCAATTAGCTACCATCACAGGATCAGATTCATCTCTTATTTTCCAGCCAAAGAGGCTCAGCCGCACGACCCCGGTCTCACGGAGGCACATCGCCTTCACAGCCCTCCCTGGCTCCGTCTCCCCATCCCAAGTCTTAATTCAGACACTTTGAAGTATCTTGGTCTGAGGTGAGGAGCCACTCAATCAATTACGAATGAAATAATCTCCTTATGATGTTTCGAGGTTTCTTTAAGTAGGAGGGGGGGAGCAAGAAGAGATTACGGAAGCCAAATCACTCTCTCAGCTGCGTCTAATGTGACAGGAAGAGAATCAGCTGAGAGGATGGTGGGAAATTAAATAAGAAAAAAAAAGATTATGTTTAAGTGTGTCACCTCCAAACACTGCTGTGAAATCTCCAACTTGATCCATGAGGAGGCGGCGGTGGAGCGGAGGAGTGAGAATGGATTATTGCAAGCTGTGTTGAAAAAGGACAAATGGTTGCTTGAAAAGCTTTTTGCTTACCACTTATTCACTGCGCGCACGCATGCGTTTCAAGTAAAAGTCCAAGTCATATGTTTACCGTTTGTGACTTGCAAAAACAAAAGGGAGGAATGTGTCATCCAGCCGGAAAAATCATTTCAGATAAGCTTGCATCCTGTATCACGGATAGCCTCCAAGACACACATCTGCGTACGGTCACTTTCTAAGCTACACTTAATAGCATGTTGGAAAATAGGACTTTCAAAAATAAAGATCGTAATGCATTTACAACCCTCTCTTTGACACTTTTTCACATTCAGGTCCACATTTTTTTCTTGTTTTACACAAAACGTGTGACAATTGCGCTGAGTTGAATGCTAGGAGCGCTAAAATGAATAAACATCTGTATACTAACCTGTATACAAAAAGCAGCGCCCTGTTTTTGCGATCATGTGCGCTTTTTCTGTCATGTTTACCATTGCTTTCATTTAGCATCAAGTGAAGGTTGAAAAAAATCTCCAAGCATTCGTGACACAATAAACCAAACAAGTCCCTTTTCCTTCCAGCCTGCATTGCCAGTCTTCTGCCTCTCACCCCATCAGAGTGGCTCACCCATCTTGCCTCAAGCCCTTTTGATTTTCTCCATGGCTGACTGTTGTTTCTGCTGCTGCAAGCTCAACCATCAGGGTGCATTGATCGCTCTCCTTCATCCTCAGCGTCTCCTCCGTTATACCTGACTATGAGGACTAATTCCCCCCTTTCTCACCCTTCTTCATCCGAGATTGAGAGGGTCGGAGGAAAAATCAATAACAGCACCAAGTGTGGCGAGGTCAGGGGTCAACGAGGTTCTTGACAAGTGTGTCAGGGGAAGGAAGGAGTGAGGGAGGGAAAGAGGTGCTTGTTTCTGTGTGTGTTGCATTAGGAGTGGTCAACAGAACAGGGTGACCAGAGGCCTCGTGGGTGCAAGTGTCAGGCTTGTCACTGATCAAATTTATGACCATTGATCGGACCTCTGTGTGTGTGTGTGTGTGTGTGTGTGTGTGTGTGTGTGTGTGTGTGTGTGTGTGTGTGTATGGTTGTGATGAATGTGTGTGTTGATGTGGATCATGGTGGAATCTGACAGGGGTGAAGAGTCATCATATAAAGCCCATTATGGCCAAACAAGCCAGTAAAACAAATGGATCCCCCGAGATGTCACAGAAAGGGTTGTGCTATTCATGGCTATTTCCATGGATCTGTGAATCCGTTTATCAATTTCTGATTATCTAACTATTTTTCAACTTTCCAAAACAGCAAGGAAAAGTGTAAAAAAGGTTTTTTAGGGGAAAGTGAGGAAAATGCTTGCACTCACTCCGTGTGTGATATTGATAAGCTCGTGCTTCATATTTTACGATACAAGACAACTAAGACTCCATATTTCTGACAACGAGAAAATGCAAATGGCTCTATCTCTTGCTGCCGAAGACGATCCAAATTCAGCAGTTTATTTACATTCTACACCTTATCTATGATCCATCGGGTTTCAAGAACCTATGCAAAAAAAAATTGTGTTGAAAGTTTGTCTGGTCTGGAATGTTAATGGCACTGCTACAATAGAACACATTGGGTGTCATTTAGCAACAGTCTGGCGTTTTGGCTAAAATGATAACTGATAATGGTATTGCTAAAAAGTTATGACAATCTGGTCCCGCAGGCAAAATCTGGTACACGCCATCCCAGATGACTGAACCATTCTGAGTAGGTTCTGTTGATTTAAGAGTGAATAGGGTCAGAATTGCTCTCCTCCGAGGACACAGAATACAAATGTATGCACACCTTATTCAGGCAGGAGACTGGAAACTGCTGTCATTAATAAAACTGGTTTGCAACCATTTTTTAAATTCCTGTCCTTCAGATCTAATCCAGCATCTCTGGAGTGGTGCAATAATGATGACCCAGAAGTTTTGTTCCTGCAAATGTGCCTGCGAATGCTGTTGTACCTGGACATGTACATTATGGGATGTTACAACCATAGGTACCTGTAGTTTAAGATGTATTGAGCTCGGACATTTTTTAGAGCAAAGCATCACCCGTTATTGTTTATTGACAACATTGCAGTTAAGGCTGCAGATGATTAGCAGCGAGCTCTCGACTGTGTGATGTTTCAGGAATAAACTACACGCATCCAGTGTCATGGTTTCCTTGCAAGCCAATTAAGACTCAGGGCACTTCCATTTGGGTAACACTATCATTCTTAACCAGGGTGCTAGGATTTTGCTGTAGCTGTTACTCACTGTTTCCAGTCCTCTTGCTAAGCCATGCTAATGGTCTCCCACATCTTTATTTGGTAAATGCAAATATATATGTCACGATATTTAAATCTGTCAGTATATGGCTCTGAAAAAATGGGAATTTTCCCATATATTGCAGTATTAATTTAAAAGAGGGCCAAAGTTGAGCGGGCAATTTCAAATTCTGACCCCAACTGTCCAAATGTATTCCAAATGCAGCTTTCTAGCCCAAAGAGCTTTACCAAAAGCTTATCTGTGATAGTGTCAATTAGCGCTTAGCTGAGCAATGTCCTGTTGCTGCTCAATTTGACTGTTCATTCCCCACTGTTTAAATTCTTCATCAGTAATCGTTCACTGTAATCTCCTCGGCAACACATAATCACGGGCTTTTAACACACTGGAATCAGCTCCCCCTCCTCTCTTGGGAGTGTGTGTTAGTGTGTCTGCCTTGATGACAACCCTTTGAGGACATCCATCCAACTGGCCACTTTTCAACCAATTACGAACTGAAATTCCTCTGGTTCGATGGGCAATTTCTCTGCTATGTGAAAAAAAGAGGAGGCTGACAGACATTAGGGCTTTGCTTTTTCGTGTTACCTAAATATATCTAATTCTTTTGTTTTGGGATATTATTTGAACTCCATATGGGCTGATGAACACACACATGCACATGCACTGACTCACACGTACACTTACAATACGCATTCTGTTTGTATGAAAGACAAAAACGAATCAATTTACAATTTAAATGGAAATGTAATGAGCCCATGTGGTAGTGAATTAGCTTGCTGATCAATTGATCATGTCAAGGACCAATAGGTAAACAAACATATCCATTAGCTTCTTGCTCCACCTCCTGCCTCTGCTGTTGAACAGTACTGGAAGATCACTGAAAGGAGCGTTTGTGTGTGTGTTCGTGTGTGTGTGTGTGTGTGTGTATGTGTGTGTGTGTGTGTGTGTGTGTGTGTGTGTGTGTGTGTGTGTGTGTGTGTGTGTGTGTGTGTTCGTGCGTGTATGTGTGTGCAATCACAACATAAGGCTTTAAGTACACTTTCCTGGGGTGTCTCCTTTAAAATAAAAACAGCGCACACCAAGTTCTCACTTCAAACCCATGTACACAAATGTAAACAGTCTGACACACACATTCCCCACTGTGACCATCCAGCCCAGCTTGTTACACAGACAGTTGGGCCCAGCAAGGTTCCTTTCAGAGGCGGTGGAGAGAGCAGATGAGGCAGAGGAGGGAGAGCAGGGGAGAAATTCAAACAAGGAGCAGGAAAGAGGACAACAAGGGAGAGGCCAGGGGTTGAAATCAACCTGCTGCCTGGCCTCACACCCGTATGTTAGTATATAGGTATCTCAACAGGATGTTAAATGTTCATTCTAATTCAGAAAACCGCCCATTTCAGAGAAGTAAAAATATGAAAATACTTTGATTCAATGGGATTTTGAATATTCCATAACACTGCTTATTATCTCATTTTACAGTCAATAAAAATTCAGCATCATTCTTCATTTTTTTAAATCCATCAAATCAGTTGCTTTTAGTTCAATTAATTCAATATTTATAGTTTCCCACTGTCGCAGGGCACAGCCCATTTTTTACATTGGGATGTCCCTTGTTAGTGATCCCTTATTTATATTGGGAAGTGATCATTATAGTCACCATCAATATCCTAAGATTTACAAATAATGAAAATCTAAAGTTTGTTTCTCCGGTCTGCCTCCTGAACCCACACTGGTGGAAGACTCCTCATGAATGGAACCTGATTTCAAAATGCTTTTACTCCCATTCTGCACAGAGACTCCATGGAGCAAAAGTAAGCCTGAACTCCGGGATCACCATGCTCTCATGGGGAAGCAAGGGACTTAAATGTATGATGGTGCCTGACAGCTAAAGAGCGTTGTAGGTGAGAAGGATTTAAAATTCAAGTCTGGATTTGACGGGGAGTTGGTGCACAGTAGCCAATACATCTCGCATATGAGGACCTCTCAGGAAACACATGGCCAGAGTCTGACTCAGATGGACAGTTGGGGTTTGTAATAATTGTAATACTTGAAAACTGTTAAAACTTTGTGTAACACATAAAGGATGTATCCTGACATTTCAAATTAGTCATGCAAGTGGCAGTCAGCCACCTTGCGTATAAATAACCAACATGGTTCTGGGTGTTGCCTTGTTGAAACAGCAACAAATTGAACTTATGCAGGGCTTCAAATCTTGAAGACATTGTTAAGTTAAGCTATGCCACTTTTTCATTTGGTTTCATTGATGTGTTTTCGAGGGTTCCATCTACATAACAATGACATTCTCGTGGGCAATAATATTACAGTTTTGTCCAAAGAAACTCGGCAAATAAATAAAATATTAATGTTGCACGCATAGAATGTTGTTAAAGTTTGCAAATGGGGTCTGTGGTTCGACTGCGGTGGATATTTTTACCCTGGTGCGGTGGCTCACTGGGAGCTCAGGGGGGGATTAACACTTGAGCTGGTGGTGGTCGAGAGTCTTTTAGTCTTAAGGTAGCATATTTTTCAGCAGGGAAGGTTTAAAATTGCTTAATTTATGTCAAACAAAATAATGGCATATTTTGAATGATGGGGGAAGAAGCACTTATGATTCAATTCAGAGTAATAATTCAATGCCCTGTTTACTATTTTGCAATTTTCTTTAATCCTCAAATTAGGAAAAGTCAATCAATACAAATCTGCGATGTAATTAAAAATGTATGAATTCTGTCCAAAAACTGGATTTCAGCCAAACAAACAAATCAAAATGAAGGAGTTGGGGCACTCAAGAGACCTCTGACCTTCACCAAGGCCAGTAAATCAATCTGTAGTAGTTCAAAGTATTTCAGGAACATGTTCCTTTCACACGTTTGCCATTATTAGCAGGGATTAACACAACTGCAATGATCTTCTTTTTTCATTGATGGCAACTTTTACTCAGGATCAGGATAGATTATTTCATGACAATATAAACTGACCAACTTTTTCACGGAGGTGCAAAAAGCTGCAGAGATGCCTTCAGAATACTAGTAATCACAAAAACATATGATGTGGTCAGATGCCCGAGATGGGACAATCGCAGGATGACAGCTTCAGCATTTCTACCAGGGTTTATTTCATGCCGGCTGCCTGTTCAACGAACAGAAAAAAGTGCCTCCATCGCCACTTCCAGAGCAGGATAGGATATTATCCTTGGCTTTTGAGGGCAAGGACACATGGAAATGCATTTGGAAAATTATAATATCTAAGCATATACTGTAACTGACAGCTTGAATGATCTCTTTTGGTGACACGCCATATATGGAGCATGCTATCACTGCTAGCTCAAATAACGCACTTTCCATAAGACACTTAGAGGTAAAGCGCAGTCCCACCTTTCGACGTGTGTAATTAAACACATAAATACGCTCCCCTGGTACAATGCAGTAACAAACAGATGCCTCTACATCTGATTCTGTGTTACTTATGATACTCGACCTTCATATCTGGTTTGAATAGGAACGACAAAAAAATTGAAGACTGCTGATGAGGAAATAGCAGGTTAATACAGGATGAAGGGAAGAGAAATAGATCCGTGCAAAAAGAAGGAGCTTTTTAAAGAGGGCCATTTGTAAAACAAGGAGTTTGATCCAGATTATAGGGCAACAATGACACAATCCCTTATGTTCATTCCTGTAATACGCTGTGAAGAAGAGGATTTATACTTTATTGTGAAGGAATGCATCGAGGCCGCCTTGCGTCTCCTTCTCTGTCTGCCTGCCTCTTAGGGAAACATTTTCCCCCTCCTGAGGCCAGGTGTAATCCCTGCATGGTGGAAACAAAGATGCCCTCAGCCAACTGCTGATCAGCCTTATAATGGTTCAAGTATTACGAATGATACCACCAGAGGGAAAATTCCTTCAATCCAGTCAAAAAGCTTTCTCTACACTGGCTGACTCCACTGAGGGCTTTTGGTTTGGGTGGCTGGTCTCCAAGACAACTCTGCTTGTCTCCTGGTTGGATTGCATTGGATTGTCTTAATTGGCCGTAATGACTGAATTGTCCCAACTATTCACTTCATTAGCTCTGTTAGCTCTATTAGGAATGAGAGGAGCCAAGGAGGAGACTGTAATTGAGAGTGTTAATGAAGGCAACAAGGCGATTATCATGCTGAACGTGTCTAAAATTGTATATGAAAGAGTGACACTTTTGCTTTTGATAAACTTTGAGGAATAACGGAAAACAACTGAAATATAAAATCCTGGACAAATCCCATTAATCGCATAGGATAAGGTTTAAGAGGCGTCGGAGGAAGTCATTTGAATATTTACCTCTCATGGAGCAGGTGTGATTTACTATCACCATCTATCCCTCAAAGCTCTGACTAAAAACCTTGAGAGCTCTAAGTTTCCTAAATCCATCTCCAGATTAGGGTCTGACTGTCCACGGCGGAGCAGATATAGTGGGATTTTCCGTGGCAAAGACATGTTGTGGGAGGAAGCGAAGGGATTCCGGCTTTGCAGAGAAGTTTTACAGGGAATAACATTGTCATAAGCCTTGTCAAGAGTTCATCCTGTGAACCCATTGCTTTAACGGAGGGAGGGATCGAAGCTGGCCTGCACCTTTATTAACAGAAGAACACGAATCACGAAATCGACGGAGATTACTTGGAAGTGTTAGACGATGATGGCAGCTGAATAAATCCAGTCACTTCAAAAAATGACAACTACTTAGTAAAAATGACATCTGGGTAAATATCCAGTCTCCCTGCATGGAATGTTCCCAGATGTTTTAATTTCTCAAAGAAGATTTCCAGTCAAAATAAATACATCCGCTGCTTTTGTGCTGGAAAGCGTTCAGAAATGCAAACGACAACCACGCCTTAAGAGCAACAGCTGCTGTGACTCCTGCAAATGAAGGAATTGAGTAGATGCTGTCCTTAAGATGGGATATTTATGCAAAATGAGACATTCTTGGATCAGTTGGGAGCAGGAGAAATGATTCATGACGCTTGAACATTTATTTTCACTATAGTCAAATTCTGATCAGCTCGATTCAAGGGCAGAACCACTAATGAAAACCTGCTGACGGCCAAAAATATTATTTTCCATTTAACGCACAAAAAACAAACCGAGTCAACCACTGCAGTTCATGACACTCTGTGATGGAACTGATGGTATGTGTCACTTATTTCCAGATACGTGGCCCCCACTTTTTTGCCAGAAAGTTTGATTCTTTACGACATAGTTTCTTATTTTACCATCATGACCTTGGTGCCGCTATCGATAGATGGACAGCCAGATCATTCCTCCCTCTCTCTCTTTCGGGAAGTGTCTCTGTGAAGATTCGAACGGGCTTAAAGCTCAAAGTGTGTCTAAGGTGCAGTATGGAGGTGAATAACCCGTGAGTCGTCCCTCCAGCTGCGGCGGGTCTGTCTCCGCGATTCAGCTCTTCCAGAAAACTTTAGCCCTCCCTGTATGGTCGCTCCCTGTTCAATTCTTTAGTGTGTGAGATTTCTTTTCCTCCGACAATCTCTCTCTCCCTCACTCCTTTTCTTTCTCCCTCTCTGTCACTCTCCAGTTTTTTTTTCAACACATAGGTGGATTAAGGCAGAGGGGCTTTTGTTTAGATAAAGCGAAGGATTAGGGAGAGATTTGCCCCCATAAAGTTGTGGGCTTGATGGGCCTTTTATCCCTGCATGTCCCTAAAGCTGTGTTGCCTCTGGATTAAGACTATACAATGGGGCCCCTTGTGCAGAGGGATCCGGGCCAGAGAGAGAAAGAGAGGAGAGAAGGCAAGGAAAAGAACTGAGACAGAGGAATTGAGACAAGGGAGAAAAGAGGGCAAGAAGAAAAAGTGCACGGGATGGAGGGAGAGAAAAATAAAAGGAGAGGGAGGGAATTATTCGGCTTTTAGAGGAAACTGACAGGTCGAAAACTTTCAGATGAGGGATTTGCCGATGAGATCCTGAGATCTTGTCACCAATAAAAGGGATTTCGCGAGGATCCAGAGGCGTGGGGCGGACAATAAAAGGCAAACCCTCACCGATCCTTTGAAATTCATTTATCTGTTATTAAAAGAATAAATAAAATACGGGGAACAGAAAGCAGGTCTTACTGCAGGGAGTGCTAATAAAGTGTCTAATAGGCGGCTCCTGGCAAATTGCTTTGTTATTCTTGTCAAAAATGGTCCCCTGCAAGACGTCGATTCTAAACTATACATCAAAATGATTAATTGCTGTGGGATGAACAGATGCAGAAACACCCTTGGACGGTGTCGGGGAGGCTGAGTCTTGCCGGATTGAGGACCTTAATGTATTCATGAAGTTGAGGAAACATCATTAAGAGTATTAATTAGCTATTACAGTGCAGAATTCAACGGCGCTGAGGATCGGGATTTTGTTTATTACACGTTAATAAAAGGCCTGGATGCACGCTAACAATTAAATGATTAGAAATAGATTTATTTTTCTCTTAAATATTCAGAGACAGGTGAAAGCACAAATCCTGTCGGTTGACAATATATGTATTTATGTAGACATACACACATATATAGCGGTAAATAAAAGGGTAAAGTCAAGAAAGGCTCTGGCATATTTCTTTTTCTAATCTAAATTGTTCGTCAGCTGGAGGTCATTGTTTACCCGGTGTGTGTGGAGCGGTACAGGGGTAAGGGGATCCTTTTTTTTTGGGGGGGGGGGGGGGGGGGTTTAAGCCCCCCGGGTGGGGGGGGGCCCCCCCGGCC
>CAAKHD010005146.1:137586-164774 GCA_901007705.1 Fistularia tabacaria | reverse complement strand
TTAGACGCTTCTACACAACAAACACCCCTACACACACACACACACACACACACACACACACACACACACACACACACACACACACACACACACACACACACACACACCAATAAAATAAAAGAAGAGAGAAAAAAAAGAAAAAAAAAGGGGTGGGGGGAATTGCACCCTGCTCATGGTGATTCATCATTTCCCTAAAAACCTGTAAAAGTTTTGAAATTACAAATGCTCTCTGTGCGGTTTTCCAACCGGCTTCTTCATTCATACTTTCTTATGAAAGATACAGGGGACAAATAAAGACGGGCGGTTTCAGAGACAGAGAAACAAAAACAGGAGAGGAGTATCAAGGGGCTGACAACAGGTGGCTAATCTGTATCCCGGGCCACCTTCCTTTAGTTCCACCTCATCTTCAGATTTTCTTCGTGTCCCTTTTTTTTCTTTTCTTAAACACTCTAACTGCCATCTCACCCCTCCCAGGGTAATCTTCTTAGGGAGAAGAAAACCCCCATTCTCTCTCTTCTTAATCTGGCTGCAGCCTAAAACCTACGGCTGCATTTCCAACGGGGGCCTCATTGAACCAAATGGGCAGAGCTCCTGACTGGTTCATGGTGCGTCGGGTGTTCCAGTGAGTTCTTAGATCACACATCTGAAAACTTTTTTTTTTTTCAAAAGGATATTGTCAAATGTTTCTGATACACAGCTTAGTGGGAGATTTGGTTTCAAATTAGGAAAAATGATAAAATAGATAGAGGAATTTCTATATATTGTCACTACATAGTACTTTTTAGACTGAAAATAACACCTAATTGTGATGAGTTTAATTTTAAATTCTTACTTTATGGATAAACTTCAGTGTTCGAGTGAGAGGAAAAAAAACAACAATAATTTCTGAGGGCCAAAAGTACTGCAAACGGTTGGAACCTTTGTCAAGCAAAGTGAGGAAATCGCTTACATGAACCAGCTAGAGCCACCACACACACACACACACACACAGGAAAGTACGTGACAATATTTTCAAATTACCCTTGCTTTGAAATTAAAAATGATAGCAAACTACCCCCAGATGACTATAATGGATGAAGATATGATAGGATTCATGATGTGTGATGTAGTGCTGAGTAACTAGAAAAGGCTGTAAAAATCAGCCAAACAGGACTGATGCTCAGAAACTGGTTTCTACAACATACCCCATTTGCACAAATAAACAAATGAAACAGAAGGAACCAACGTCTGCAAACACCTGATCTGTCATAATTTCATTGAAACAGATTTGTCAAAACAAAAACACAGACAGGATGATGCCTTTGGCATCATTTTTTAACTGACAAGATGATGCCTATGGAGGTAAATAGAAATTACGTGGAAAACACCGCATGGCCCCATGTGGCAAAGGGCACATCCTGCTGGGCTCAGTGAGCACAGAGCAACAGCGATAAAAAGATTTCCTAGCAGAGAAGTCTTCTGTCCTCCAGCCAACCAGGACGCACATCTAATCTTGGAAAACGCCACAGAGAGTGCAACCCTAATATTCATCTGCATTCTTTTCTGAAAACACAAATGTTCAAGACACAAGGTAAAAATTTAGGCAATTTATACCGGTAAAAACCATAACATCTGTTAAGAGTTTTTGTTGGCTTTTCTCTTTCATTTTTATGAATAGTAATATAGCAAGTTCCATGTCTCAATACTTGATCCAATAGAGTAAAAGATCACAATCCCCGCAGCTTGTGTAGTGTAAGGCTATTAAGAGTGTTTCAAATGTTCATAGGCAAAAAATACATTTCATCCAAAAAAAAAAGTTAAATCCATAATATTCATCTTTATAATACACAGCATGTCTGCCTAACGCAGGCTTACACACAGAGACAAAAAGCACAGCGCCTCATTGGCTAATTCAATAATAAAGCGAGCAGCCAGTCATGTCTACGGAACGTCTGCAGAATAGAGAGTAACTCATCTCTAACAGTCTGCCGTCTCCTGAGTGTTAAAACATGTAAATTTATGGACAGGCCCATAGGAAACACATATTTACAATACGTTTAGGTAATCACAAGACATGCGAACAAGCACTCAAGGCCCTGGAGACGAAAGCAGTCAATACAAAAATAGTTTTTATGTGTCATTAATTCCCCCTGCATTCCCTGATACATCCCCCTTTTACCGCAGTAATACAGTAATCACTCACAATCGCCCCGAAAATTATCTGCACTCATCTGTGGAATAAAAAAGCAGAGGGGCAAAACAGGGCGAGACGTCCCATTTTAGCTCTCTGCTGCCTCTTTAATGTTCATCTGGGAGTCGCATGGCTGCCGTCCGTCCCCGAATGGGGATGGGAGTCAGCTCCTGCACTTGGAGCAGCTTAATGACAGTGGGATGGGGATGACACTCCAGCATACCCCACTCGTTAGACACACACATACATACATATACACAGACCTTTTTCATGCTACATTGCCTGGCCAGGACAACATAAAGGGTCATCTGCGGTGTGATGGAAAAAGAGGTGCACATTAGGCTACAAGGAAACATTTCACCTCTAAGCGATGTCAATGCAAAACAGAGTCAATCCAGCTATATAATGATAGTTGCATAGATTCAGAGGCAAATGGTCAAATAAGTCATTACCTGCCTGTTCATTACCAATTCCTCTGCCACCTATCGCATTATTAGGCAAGTCATCAAAGCTGATGAATAACCAACCCAATTTCACCGGAGAGCGAGAGAGTGGGAGGTCATTTTGAAGAAAATTTGTGTCTCTGTGATGTCATGTTGGAACCTAAAAAGCGATGTCAACATTTATCTTTGCCCATCTGACACACTGCAATGTGCTTGTCTTCCTGTCAACAAACAGCCTTTGCCATACTTCACCAACGTACACAAGGCCAATTTCATCTTTGATCAACTGTTGCCACCTATGGGGCAGAATCTATAACTGCAAAAAAAAAAACTGCTTAGCACCAAAAGGTTCGAGTTCAGTCAGCCAAGTGTGAAGGCAAGAGCTCTCAGATGGATCAGATAAGTAGAAAAACATGCTTTTAAAAAGTAATGTGGGCCACAGGTGTACTTCCAGCCAATTTTGATATCCAACCCCCATCCATGTTCATGGGATGTCCCACTGGATGTCCACAATGACTTGTACATCGATTCCTCAAAGACAAGATGTTTGATAAGAACATGATATTTCAATAGTTAGAACCTGCCAAAATTTTTTAATCCAATGTTTTTGGTCAAATCCTGTAAGCTGGGGTACCAAAGATGCTATATGACATAATTATTTGGTATGGGAAAAGCTCAAATAGTGGAGGGAAAAAAACATAACCGTTTTAGTTAAAAGCGATAAAGCCAATTCCTTTGTTACAGCTTTGAGACCCAGAGATAAGTTTTAAAACTGCACAATTACAGTCGCGCTCCATCAAAATTGAGGCAGCTTTGCTGTCGTTCAAAGCCAAAAGGTAGCATGCAGTTATGTCAAAAGGGTAAAGGAAGCATTTTCTTATTGTTTACACTGTGCCATATTTTATATGCTTCATTTATTTAACTTCATATTCTATCATGTGCACTCTCAGCATTCCAGCTGAGCGCAGGGTTGATCTCCCGCGCAGTTTAAATAACTGAGGAAATGAGAGCAGGTGATTCGGACAAACTGCAGTGACTTCCGCTTTCCACTAGATGGCAGCACTCGCCCTCTGTGGGCACCGTGACCGTACAGGTGAGCTTGTGTGGCCTATTGAGAAATCCTTGGGCGAATCTGTCACACGTTACCGTTGTCTGTGTGTGTGTGTGTGTGTGTGTGCTAGGTCAGTGATCACAATGCAACAACATTCAAACTGAGGGGAACCCTCTTTTTAAACTCACATCTGAACCTTGGTCACAGCGGCATTTAATAAGCCTGATGTTTCCCTAGAACTTTAAATCTGCTATTTTAGGTGGGACTATGTTAATTTTTGGAGATCAAACAGGACAAAGATCCACCATTAACAAGTTGCCTATAAGCATGTACATCAGCAGTCTTCTTTTATTAGTCCTTATAGATGTGCACTTTCACACTGCCTGACCAATAACAAAGGTTTTCCTCCCACAGTCCATGCAGCAGGTTAATTGGAAAAAAAATTGGGAAAATTACTCTGAGTGAGTGAGTGAATGTTGTTTGTCTGTATATGTGGCCCTGCGATTGACTGGTGACCAGTCCAGGGTGTACCCCGCCTCTCGCCCGATGACAGCTGGGATAGGTTCCAGCATCCCCTGCGCCCCTGAGTGCAGGATAAGCGGCAGATGATGAATGGATGGATAATTGTATTTAATAAAAGCACATCAGTAGCCAAATTCTGGCAGTTTAACTCGTCATTACCTTTGATTCAGTAACTATGCAAAGTTACGCAGTTCGCTGTTCTAAAATTATATTTTTTCCCAGGGATGTTTTGAACTATAACTGGTAGTTCAAAGACATGCTAGTCAACCTGACCATTCATGTTCTCGCATATTTTTTTTTTTTCTAAATCACAATTTTGACAGAACCGGCAGGTCCACAGAAGCATCACTTCTTACATAATAAGTCAGTAATAAACAAAAAACAGTCTGATCCATGAATAGTAACAGCCTTATGCACAGCCTGGTTACACACATCGATGTACTCATGAAGCTTTTGGGCAAAGTGTCCAAGACTCCTCTGTTTACGTTAGCCTCTTCAGTTTGCACATATAGATGGGCCCGAAGTTGGCAGCTAGGTGTGGGATGACCATCTCACCGTGGAGGAGTCCTGACGCAAAGTGAAAGGTACTCCTGAACATGTATGCAAGCGGTCGCATATCCATAACCTAGGAGGAGGAGACAGTTAAACAAAGTCAAAGGAAAAAAATAAATAAAAAACAATTTTCTGATGTGGTGTGGCTTTGGAAATTTCAAATAATCAAGCAAACTCTTCCTTGTGATGCTGCGTTCATGAGGCATTGAGAAAATTCACAAGTGGCATTACAACACCACCTTCTGGAGGGCATAAGAACAGTGTATTGACAGTTTGAGTCTGACAGTATTTACAATAATAGGAGGAGTATACTAAATGTTCTATTATTATTATAAAAAAAGGTAATTTTTCTCGTAACGTATTAAGAGATAGAAGGGAGTGTTCTCTTAATGCTCTCTTGAAACCTGATCTCAGGACAAATTACTGCAAATTTATGGCTTTTGGTCATTCGGATCATCCATATTCCCTCCAATTACGAAGGAGTTACTAACACCCAGTTGTAAATTCTACTCAGACAAAATCCAAAATACTGAAGCATAGCAACTTTACATAGAAAATTTACCTCACACTGCTACTTTCTCTCTGACTCAGTCACTTTTCTGTCATCTTCTTGTCTGTTAAAATTACATCTGGTTTGACGTCTGCAGTCTTAATATGTGTGAAATCGGATTTAATCTTCCTCCCCCAACTTTCAAGACCAACTCATGTTGATACTGGGAGCCTGTTGTACTGACCTGAAGACGTATGCCATGGTTCTCTTGGGCAAGGCGCAGTGCCTGGTCAACCACATTGACGTTTTGGATGTTAGAGAGTGTGCACGTGGAGTAAAGGATCTCGCCACCCGGACATGCAGCTTCGATACCTGCCCTGCAGGATAAAAAATGTATGAAAATCCTAACAATGAGGATTTGCTAAAAAGGTCCAAACCTTGCTAAAAGGAAACTACTGGTAAATATGGTGACACAGGGCAAGGTCCTGTTCTTTTAAATCAAAGATAATGTTGGTTTGTGAAGATACAACATTTAATCCTATTCAAAAAAAGGCTTTTGACAACTAGTCTAAAGATTCGCATACGATCACCAGTCAAAAACCAGGATCTCACATCAGCAGCTCCAGTTGCAGCTTTGGCAGCGCCCGTCTCTCTCCTGTTCTGCTCTTATTGAAAATGTTGTTCTCATCCTCCATGACCGAATGTCTGTCTGTGGTGCAGGGAACATCAACCAGGACCTGAATACAGAGAGAAAATGAGAAGGAAGACAAATCACATATTTCAATATCCTGCTTTTGAGAAATCAGATCATTATGATATTGCCCTACTCTGTCAAAAGTGTTCTTTTCAATTTCCCCCCATTTGGTGCCATCAAAGGAAGTGATGCGCAGCTTCTCTTTCGTCAAAAGCTGCTTAGGAACATAGCTGCTGAGGACCTTTCTCATTCGGGACGTACGGGACACCGAAGCATCATTTAAGCACAAGAAACCTGAGGCAGACAGACGGATAATCTCTCAAGGGTGGGGAGAGACTATAATGATTTTGACAGACAATTATAGTGAACAATTTTGCCCAAGACGAGGAAAAACAGAACGAGTCTTACCTATAGACAGTGTCTGAAGTAAAGCCAGACTCTTGCCTCCTGGGGCCGCACAGAGGTCGAGTACATTGTGACCCTCATGAACATCCAGTGCAAGGCAAGGCAACACAGAGGCTGCATCCATCAGGTAGTAACCCAGCAGCCCAACTGTGTCGGGTCTGAAGAGGACAAGAGAGTATCCGGATGTACTGTGGAGCTGGTCATGTTGTCAGCAATACCAAGGGAATACAACTCGTAATTACATTTAACCAAGAATTCTCCTTCTGTTTCTGCTTTTTCACTTTACAGGACTTTCAGTGCCCTCTGTAGCTTGGATGTATAGAAATTTTAGAAACTCCAAAACCTGAAGACAGTTTCCAAATATCTGTCAACCTTTTCTGGGTTTGACAATGTTTTCCAAGTTTTTAACCAACAATTGAAGTGATAAACATCGGCAGTTTGTAAATAATAGAATTTTCTAATTATTAAAACCATTGCGTATAATCTTACCTGGCAGGCTTGAATCTTGTGATATTTCCTCTGGGAAACACAAAGCACTTTATGTTTGAGCTGAGGTGTGGAAGTGGTAACTGCTGATCAACGACATCAGAGGTGCCTTCAGACTCATCCTTAAATTTAACTCCTTGTTCTCCCATTACGGAAACCTGAGCTGCAGGAACAACAAAGAATACAGAATTGATCAGGACTGACAAATGTGGCCGCAATGTCTCTTACATATAATTCAAAAAAATAACTGAACTGACAATTTCAGATTAATAGCTTTACTTTGTATACGAATTCCACCTTACACTTTTGATGGCTGTCACTTATAAAGTCCCTGCATCCTTGGTCTTGGAGGGCTTCCAGGGTAGTATCTTGGGAGAAATTATTGACCAGGGCTCCATACTTTTTCTCACAGAGCAGGGCGACTCGGACCGATGGCCACAGCTGCCCCAGCTGAGGACTGTACATGGAATCAAAGTGCTGCAGGGCTAAATGGGTGGGGGGGTGCTTTGGATGTGTGGCAGCCTTTAGGGTGACCAGAGGAGAGAGGGAGTTCATTGACATGCTATCTATGCTCTCTGTGCAAAAATAGCTGCATGAATGAAATTCCCAGCACAATGATCGAGCCTTGCATAGAGTAAATGGAAACTTAAAAATGTTATGTGTGATGTGTTGTAAACAAATCTAAAAAAATGTAACTCAGCATGCAGTAAATCACAGTTTAAAATGTGGTAACCAAACGAGCCGTGTAATTGCCACTTAACAAACACGAATATTTACATATATACACTGCTCCCACCTGTATTCACTCACGTAACGTAGCTTAGTTAGGCACTGCTGTTCAAATGCAAAAACACTAGACATTAGAAAGTGTCTATGTCTGTTCCTTTCCCGACAAATTGGAAAATAAACAGCACAAAATACAACTATCTTTAAAACGTACCCATTTCTGTTTGACTCGGTGTCTTTTGGCCGTCAAACATCTTAAGTCTTTCACTCTCCTCGTTAGCAGCCTGGTCTCCTGCAGCAATACCATAGCGGTGTGCAACGATTAACAGGTCCTACCTCGCACAAACAACCGCTTCAACTAAGTTCCACCCCCTTCAAGAGCTGATGAGGAGGGCGGGACTAATGACTGAATCTCAGTGACAATTGAACCAGAGCAACTTCAATCACACACTTCATCCAATAAGAGAGTTTATCCGGTGAGTCCTCTAGACATTTCCTGCGTGTGACCGACCTTACGTCCTCAGCGAGTGGCGGCGGTGCTGTAGAGCAGCTAGCTTGGGTCCCTTTGCCCCAGAGTCACTTTTGGATCAGTTTCATTGTCTTCATCATGGGTTTCGAGAGGAAAATGATCACTTACGACGACCCGGAAGACGAGGTAAAGACAAAATGGTCGATTTTATTTTAACTTTTTTTATTTTGGTGTTGGTTTTAGAGTACATGTAATTCGACGCTGTAGCTAGCTCGACCCTTGTAACATCGGGTTAAGGTAGTATTACCAAATGTGTTCACTCCCCAGATGTGAAGAGGGAGGGAAATTTGAAATTTAAGTATATGATTTTCTATTCTGTGAATCACATGCATGTTATGTTTTATTAATGTTGATCGATGACAACCATGTGTCATTTAAGTTATCAGTGGTTTCAATATTTAACTTGCCAGGGTCCACTCCCTCAATCTTGCTACACTGTTTGACATTGGGGCTCATACTAGGCAAATTGAATGATAATATGGATGAAAAGTTAGAAGGAATGCTCATTCGACTTCTTTTATGCCACGGTAAGTTTTACACAAGTTTATTGCCATTGACCAGGAGGAAGATGCACCTGCAGAGGAGGAGGAAGAGGAGGAGGAAGAGGAGGAGGAGGAAGACATGGTGGTGAGTTTGTGCTACTTAAATTCTCATTTCCTTGTTTACTACCCAGGTTTTCACAGGTTGTTTTGATGTTACCAATCATTAATATTAATATGAATGAACAGTAGCAGCATTTATAGGCTTTGATCAAGTTTAAAACACATTTGTAATAATTAATTTAATGTAAATGACTTCGCTTGATGACATTTTATTACTGAGTAGGTAACACATGCAAAGGTTTGTCAAAATACTTATCAAACCTGTCAGTCAATTATAATGGATATACAGTAGCTTTGGAATAAATAGTACACTGAAACTCATGCCTTCCTACCATTTTGTCAACCTTACTTTGTTTAATTAAATAGCAGATCACTTTTTACCATAACTTATTTGAATGTGCAGCATACAGACCTAGTTAATGCCTACTGGCTAACACAGGAATAGGTCGCCTGTGGTATCGGTCATCCACATAAATCTAAAAGGCTTTGCTCCAGTTAACTTGCAATCAAAGTTCTTCTTCTACAACCTCAGGATCCTCTAGACACGATACGCGCTAAGTGTGAGGAGACGGAACACTGTGTGCACTACAAACAGCGCCTGGAGATCTGCGAGGCTCGTGTCAGCTCCAGATCCAGTACTGACGAGGAGTGCACAGAAGAACTGTTTGACTTCCTGCATGCACGGGACCATTGTGTAAGTGTAACACAACCACACAGTAATGGACGGGGCTCATTTGTCTGATTATTTCCTTCTGTTTTCCACTTTAGGTAGCACACAAGCTATTCCACAAAGTCAAATGACCAGCCCACTCAGTGCCCACCACATGCAGCTGTAGTTCCTATTTAAAAGAAAGTGTAAAGATAAGTGGGATAGCAATGAACTGTTAATTGTTCCGTTTTAATGTACATTTCTGTGGATCCTTTGACAAAATGCATGCCATCTTTTGTGTACAAACCGCATAAAGTTAAGAGGCAGGTTGTACATAGTAAATCACTGCTTCAATGGCTGGTGTTTCAGCTAAACACTGATATGGTTCAAACTAATCATGTGATCACAGCTTAAAATCCAGTATGCTTCTGTAGTTCTGCAATTTACCTCATGGCCATGGATTTTTCTGACAGGAAAATAAAGTTTATTTGGATATCAGTTTGAGCTCCTTTTTGATTTTACATCATGTAATTCACCAAACTGCATCTGAGGTACTGAAGGCTTGTGTGTGTGACTAGATGATTTGGGGGGGGCGGATTCTGATGTCTATACATCAGGACTTTATCTGGTTAGAAATGGCATTCAGAAGTTTGATTAAAAGCATTTGCATTTGTCCAGCCACATGTCTTAAAGAAGGATCAACGATAAAGTGAAGAGGGTCAAAAATTGAGACAGATTGTTCTAAAACGCTTATTTTGCTTATTCGCAAGGTGAGTCAAATGAGCTCTCGAGTTATACCAATTTGTTATCATAGCTGAAACCATTTTTAAATGCTATTCTCACCTTTATTACTTAGAATTCAGTTTTGCAGTCATTTAATATGAAGATAGTAACTTCCATCCCAGGATATTGTTACAATAAAAACATTTATTAGCCAAATACATGAGTTTCCTTTCAAAAAGGTAAAAGTATTACATGCCCATGTAAAGTGTGTGTTTGGGGGGGGACAGGGGTGTGTGTCTGGGGCACATATAGATAGTAAATCACTGAGGGGAAGGACATTCAGCAAACCTTTAAGAAAATAGTTTGCCTTTTGTGAAAAGCCAAATTAAAAAAACAAAACAAAAAAAAAAGTTAGTCACTGCAGTTGTATGATAAATACATTTTTAAATGTAAAAGGTTCTGTACAGTTGGAAATATGATGGTTTATAAATTTGGAAGAGGGACTGACATGCAATCTTGAGCATCACTAAATTGAGCTACAACCTAAACTTCATGATAATAAATAAAGAACTTAAAGAAAAATAAATAAAAAAATAGAACTCCAAATGTTTCATCACTGATCAATAGGTGGCGGCGTGAGCGCACACTGACAGGAACTGGGAGGTAGATGGTTCAAGTTCAGATGGTTACAAATAGTGTGGGACCCTCAGACGTTTTCCTTGTTGAGGTCGACAAAGTCGTCCATGGAGGCCTACAGAGAGCAGGAAACAGATTACCAAGGCTGAATATGATAAGAGTCTCAAACAGCTGCTCTATGGCATGATAGTTATGATTTGTACTAATAATACTTCAAAAGATGAGACTCCTGAGAATTTATGCCTCCATACGAAATGAGTTAATGCATCAATAACAGGTAAAACTCCCCGACTCACCTGCATAAGGAGCCTCTCCTTCCTCAGTTTCTTGTAGAAGAGGAGAACGTCTGGGTCTGCCAGGACGACGCGTGGGTCGAAGTCCATAACCCTCAGACCCTCTAAACTCCGAGCCCGAGACAAAGCCACGTACGCCTGGCCGCACTCAAAGACACGCGCCAAAGAAATTTCCACGCAGTCTAAAGTCATCCCCTGAAAGAAGAATGAATTTTTTTTAGTAATTTTCCAGCTTGATTTAGGGAGAGCAATTGAGCTGTGTCCGGCCTCTGTTATTCTCCTGCAGCACGATGAATTTCATTTCCTCTGAGGGGAATGTAGGTGTGACATTGAGTTGTTGCTGTAGTGGTGGAGACGCCACAGTGACGCTGAAAGAAGTCATTAGCCAGAGGCCTCCTCTTTGTCTCCTGACTGGGGATCAGGATATTGAAGTGCGGGGTCAAAGTGAAGCTTCCCAGCTGAGTTGTCGCTGATGAAACCACTCATTCATGTATCGCAGTAAGAGGACGGGTGTTGATACACATCTTCAATGTTCTCCAACACACAAAAAAATCATATCTTCTTAAAAATGGAAGAAACATTAAAAAAATGTTTTCCAGGAGCATCAAATCATTTCCCAAAGTATTTAGTGCTAAAAGTGAGTCCAGTCAGTAGATCAGTTATTAATAGAACACTGTTTTTTAATTCAATAGCTGGTTATTTCCCTACTACTTGCATTTCATGTAGTTTTTCCTCTATATTTCTGATAAAGGGTGACGCTGTGGTGCAGACGTTTGCGTTCTCGCTTCACTGTTGTGGTTCCTGATTCAATGCCGGTAACTGGACGGACTCTCCTGCTTCCTCCCACAGTTAACATGCTTCAGGTTAACCACAGACAGTCCGTAGGTAGGACTGAGAGTTGTGAGTCTCTGTGATCCACCGGTGCCCCTCACCCAGTGTCCCAATCTGGAGCTTTAAATTGAACTTAATGACGCTCAGTATTGAAATCCACTACAAAATAAGGCTGCTGCATCCTCACCATAGCAACAGTGTGTCAGAAAGCTCAACCCTGATTACAAGTTAGAGCTAATTGGCCACTGGGAAGGTCATTACACATGCAAGTCAATTGAACCTCAACCCTGTGAGGGCAGTTTGAATGCGACACACACACACACACACACACACACACACACACACACACACACACACACACACACACACACACACAATAAAGCAAAGACAAAATTGCTGATAAGGAGAAATAAAAATTAACTTTAATTAAAAAGTGGTAAATACACAACGAGGCTCACCAGAATTGCCGATGGCAGCAATGACAATTAATCTGGTGAGACGTGTGTAAATAGATCGATATACCTATTGATCACCCCATCTATTATCATAGGTATAAGAAGCACTCATCCCACTGCCTGATTCCAATTATCTTAAAAAACAGCAAGTCGGGCAAGAAAATTTGGTATTTTATGGATTACATTTCAGAAATGCAGTTTTACAACTCATTGTTAGGGGTCGACATTTAGGACCTTCATTATGACCCATTTCACTAACCAGTAACCCGAGACAAAGTTTAACTTGTGATATTTGTTCAGATTAAAATAAACCTTCATTTATGAAACAGGATATGTAAAAGCATCACTGATATAACCTGTAATATACAATTCAACCGGTTAATTGATAGATAAATAAATAAATAAATAAATACATACATACATACATACATACATACATACATACATACATACATAAATAAATAAAAAGAACAAAAATAATATGTATGTAGATAGATATAATTTTAATTTTTTCAATGTCCTGGTTGTATTCTTAAAGTGGTTAATGATCTGGAACAGCTTGACAGTTTACAGACAGTTTCAGGTAAAATTTTGCTTTTTTTGAAAAAGTGGCTCCAAATTGCTGAAGCATTCTGCCAGGATTTAGTAAAAGAAAAAAAAGAAAGACAACTTCAGAATGATAAAGAAATAAATTCTCCTTTTAATCTCTGGCAATTGTCATATAGCACTGCAAATAAAAAAAAGTGGAATATAATCTGTGTTCTGAGTATTAGGAGAGAGGAGATGAGTGGTGTCAGTGGGTTCAGTGAAAACACTCATCTTTCTTCTCCCTATGGTCTAAACCTTGAACATCACGCCTATAAAAGGAGACGAGTCTGACTCAGACTCTACAATTGAAACAGTAGCCATTTTAACCAGTCTGGGTGTTTACAAAAAACGGAGAGAATAATTACTTTTCTGGCAAATTGAATCAAAAATAGACAAGGACCCAGTTAGTCACTCCCTAAAGAGGAAAAACCCTCACAGTTGATGTCTCACCACAACAACCATTCAACCAATTCATGTCCACGGAGACAAAGTGAGGTAATTCCGGTCTCTTTGATGAGGAAGAAATGGTTTCAGCTCACCTGGCTCTTATGTATCGAGATGGCCCAGGCTAATTTGAGCGGAAGCTGCTGTCGACTCAGCAAGACGCCACCTCCGGACTTGAAAACCCAGCGAACCGGCTTCAGCACCTCTGTAACGCCGCAAAGGAAGCGCACACGTGGGTGTCCTGAGGGAACAAACTATGATCAAAAAGAAGTTCAACATTTTCCCCCCACAGCATGGTGAGAAAAAAAAAAAGTGGTATACACACACTGTCATAGGTCAAGTAGGTCTATTTTTTTTCTAAACATATCAAATAACTATAAATGACTTGGTCCTGTATCACATAATATAAACCCTACATGTAATTCCATTGATGGCTACTGAGGGGTGTAGGGAGTTACATGAACCAATGCAAAGTGAATGGGCTTTTACCATCTAATTATGTATACAGTTCAATGGAAATGAGTGGTTTGTTAAAGCCACTCATAAAACCCTAAAACCTCAGCAACACATCTCAGAAACAAACCATGAAAAAAAATCATTTTGTTCATGTTAACACGAGGCTTAGAACTATGGCAAAGAGGAGTAAACATTTTTTTCTTCCCTCCTAAGTTGTTGTTGCCCTTCAGTTATATAAACTAATAATCAACATGGGATGAAGTAAAAGACATCCCAAAATATTTTTGCAAAAGCTGAGGTACTCACCATTGTTTCCTGACTCGAAAGCTACCACGACCCCCCGGGCTCCGTTTACCAGGCCTCGGGCCACATCCAGATTCTTTGTCAGAATGACCTTTAGAAATACAAACACACAAGCAATAAAGAGGTTCTCTCACTTCTACGGAGTGCCATGATGTGCATTTGAAGTCAGCGAGAAAAGTCAGTAAACGCCAACATACAGATAGCCTACTTGAGCTCCCACTTTGAGTTGGATCACTCCTCCGACGGGACTGTGAGCGTCAATAGTCTTGACCAGGGCCGGATCACTGTCAAGGGCCTCGAACACCCGCAGGGGCCCTGACCAATTCAAACAAAGTCATTAAATGGGGCGATCGGTGGCTATTTGAATAAAGGATAGTATCTAAATAAAGGATTTAGATACTATGTTTGAACATTGAACTCAAAATGACTTTGGTTTCATAATAATTAACTTGGGAGGTCAGGGCGGTTTGAGTGGATCCACTCCACCCACCACAGCATCCTGATTCAGTTAGCTCTTACAGTCTAAGTAAATCAATACAAGTAATAATGCGAGTGAGAAAATTAAGGCGTCTGAGGGTTTAAAAAAAAAAAAAAAAAGGAAGACAAGAAAAGGCCTTTGAGGAAACTGATAGCAACTAGTATGAATTTTCACCCTGAACCTCAGACAACACCGAAAAGGTGAAGAAGTTGGGAGAGTAGAGAAGAAACACTTCAGACCCGGCAGCTGCTGCAGCTTGTTCTCGTTTGTGAGCTCCACATCATCCTTGTGGGTGCAAAGTCGCGTCGCCACAATACCGTCCCTGTCAATCTTGTGATAGGCGCTTTTCCTCAGTTTCACCGTGACTTCTTCGGTCACCCTGTTAAAGGGCAAAGGAAATTTAGTGTGTTAAATTTTTCCTCCCGGTCGATTCCGCAGGAGGCCTTCACGTTACCTGCCCATCCTGACCGCCTGCAGGAGCGAGATGAAGGACTTGTCGGTTTGCCGCCGCACCTCTGTGAGCTCCATGTTGACATGGATAACTTTGCGCCAGCTTCTGGCCTGAGATCAAGGAAAAAATAAAAACATCTTAATGAGTCAAGCAGAGAACCTAGAGTTCCTTTTTTTTTGAAAATGTATGGCATTAAATTGGTATTTTAGAATAGTGATGTTACATAGTGGGATATTTTGGTACCAAAATGGTACTAAATGATGCCTCTGATTTTTCCTTGTTTTTTTTTTTTTTTAATTGATTTATCCGATCCGTTAACAAATTGCCAATTAGGCCCCATCATACATACATACATACATCTTTAAATAAATAAGGTAAAAAGGGTAGCTGGATATGTATTTAAAAACTGAATATTATAGCATTTTTTTTTTTTTTTTTCACCGAGTCTTTTCTCTCTGTGAGCAAGGAAGAGACAAGAATAGGAGTGTCCTTGGGAGGGAAGCTATTCGCCAGGTGATAAATATTCAGGTGTCAACACCCGTCTGCGGTCTGAATTCAGACTGATGTTACCTGGAAACAGAAAACAGCCTTTTCTTTGCCCTTGGACACAGGGGGCAGCTGGAGGAAGTCGCCACAGACGATGAGCTGGATGCCTCCGAACGGTTGGCTGGATCTTCTCACCGACCTGCCACAGAGCAGACACTGTGTGATTTGAAAATCACCCCTGCTTTCGATGAACTCCATCTCATTTGAGTCAAACAAAAAAACATGATGTTGTACTGCAGGTTCAAATTCCAGCTGACGTATAATCCAGCGCTGATGCTAAGCATTTAGCGCTTCACAACTGTTGAAATAAGCAAAAACACAAATCAGAAAAAAAGTTAAAAATAAAATTGCGACAATAAAAAATACATTTTGGCGTCTTGAAAAACCTTCAACTGAGACATTCACTATCCAGACAGTGCGGAGTGGGGAGCCAAACACTGTTGGTCTGATGAATATTTTATGTTTTTATCGTTGTCGCTTTCCAATGTGCCAATCATAATAAAATCATAATGTGCTGCACGTTGTTCCCTTCCCACTCAAAGCCTTCCTCTAAACTTGTGTACACTATATACTCTCTGTATGCATAAGGATGTTCAAGCATCTCTCAAGTTCGCTGCCATGACTACCAAGGTGAAGTGGGAAAAGTACAATTATAGTATGTCCTCTTTCGACAGATATTTCAATTGAGAGTAATTTCTTTTAAGTGATTTTATATTAGATACCAGTCCCATCCATGGATCTGCAGGGATTCTTCGTGTTGATGTTATCGTTCAGCTCTTTTCACATTTTCCGTGACGACCGATCGTTATTTTACATCACGGGCTCCGTTCTCACCGGGCCACAGCCTCCAGCTTGTCAAAGAAGTTGGCCTCCACCATGGAGATCTCGTCGATGATGAGGTGTCGGCAGATGGTCCAGTGCTGCAGAACTCGGGGCCTCTGGGCCAGGTCAATGCACTGCTCCAGCGGGGCCGACCCGGAGCCAATACCTGCAAGACAGACAGTGGGTAGGAGGAAATGGGAAGGAAAATAATAGATAAACTGGCACAGGGACACTAGAAAAGGGCAGTCTATCATCTTCTCTTAATTACATTAAAGATTCATAAACTTAAATACGTCATCGTCCTGGGAGCCAGGCCAGGGCTGCAGTTCTTCGACACTAAAACAGATGGAAGGTGCAAATATTTTTCTTTGGTAAGTAAAGCTAAAACTATTAGTCTACAGTCTTTACTCATTTAGCACTTTAATGATTCCTTTCACAATAAATGCCAAATATTCAATGGATATTGTTTATTTAGGTCTTGTCTTCAGTTTCATGTCATTTGTACTTGTAAGTAGGAGTTGGTTGTCACTTTTGAAGATTGGGGGAGTACATTAAGAGAAATTACGGTCAAATCTCGGGTTTCATTCATTTTTGGTCAGTACAGAGGCCTTTGCGTACTCGTCCATAGGGTGTCCTATTAAGGCTACTGTGGATTTGGAGCTTGGGCTTAGAAAGATCTCTCTTCTCAGTAATAACATACAATATTCATTCATTAGCGATACCCATGTAGTTTTCGGTTTTGTTTTGCTTGTCATTTTTTTTTCAAACTGCAGATCACAATTATTGCTATTAAAAGACAATTCGCAATAATCACAGATCCTTTAAATAGAATTAGAAAAACACAATGAAAACTAAGGAATGCTTATGAAAAGAAACTAGTACAGACTGACCTGCAAAGCTGTGTAAGGTTGTCCCTCCGATATGGCAGGCTGCCACTCCTGTGCTTGCAGTGGCAAAAGTACTTTTTGGGGGAAGCGATCCAATGATTCTCTTGAGTAAGAATGATTTCCCCGTACCTGAAAATACACTTTTGAAATTAACAAAATTTTACAAATAAAGTCGGCACCTATAGAAAAACACAGAAGTAACGCTGGGCAGTTTGTCCAATTCACAAATACTGGGTAACTTTAATATTCTCTCTTTATATTTTTATACATTTCCAAATGGTGACAGACAATGTATGAAAAAGGACTTAAATTACTTCGGACTCATTAACCAATTAAAATTATTGGTGCTGTGTCTCAGACAATAATGTATTGATAATGGTAAATAATCACAGCATTAAGCGTCAATGTAAAACCCTATCTATGCGTTGATACCTGCACTTCCGGTGAAGAAGACGTTCTTGCCACTCAGCACAGCGCCGAGGACGGCGGCCTGTTCTTTGTTCAGCTTCCGTGACGGCAGAGACAAGACGGGCTTCTTGCTGGGGTTGTTTTTCACCTGAAATCATCGAACCGGGGGTCACGTGACAGGCCCCACGCTGATGCCGAGTCCGCCCGGTAGAAATCGATTATAAAACTCACAGGGCTGAAGTTACAGTCACCCCTTGACCTTTTGACCTGCTGTCCAGCTCCTGCAGTCTTATTGGTGCGATCTGCCGGTCCCTCGGGACGTGCTTTACATCGGAGCTCATTGACCTTCTGGATGTCCTTCTGCTGCAAGGGGCTGATGGCCTCAAAGCTGCGCGGAAGTCCGGCTTTGAGCTTCTCTCTTTCGCTCAGAGGTTTGCTGCACCGCCACGCCTGGTGTTTGATGCTCAGGGTCTTCAGGAAGATGTTGAGTCGGTCAGGAGGACAGTTGGAGAGGAGCACCTGGATGCTCTCGGGAAGCAGCTTGATGGTGCACTTCCCTTCTCTGGCGAACTTCGTGAACAACTTGAAGTCTTTTAGGGAGTAGTTTTGCGGGATCTTCCCGTCGTGGACCCGCAGGATGATCTCCTGGAACTCGTTGCGCCCCAAAACAACGTTGGCTTTTCGGGCGACCTGCCTCCGCATCGCCTGGCCCGAGGAGTTGAGATGCTCGGTGATCACGCAGCACTGGAGCTCGGGCCCGCTGTCCACGTCGGACATGGCGACCCCCGCCCCCCCCCACACACACACACACACACACACACACTCCCACTCCCACTCCCACTCCCGGTGGAGAGTTGACGTGGGTTCGATTGTAGACAGATCACACACTAATATGCTAAAAAAAAAAAAATGTAGTCACCTGAACTTTTTCTCATAGCGTGACGGGATATCTCTGGATTACGATGCGACGCGTGACCGAAACCTCAAATCGGCCGTGAATGAAATGTACTAAAATAAGGAAAGACAAAATAAATTAAAAACGTTAAAATGTAACAAACCTGTCCCTGACTCTTTCGCCCACAGTCGCTTCTCCCGTCTCGCGGAAAACCGATTTCAAATCGTCAGAGACCGTGAAACGAGCCAATGGGATAAGGATGTCTCTGGCCAATCAGAGAGCGGGTATTTAATAAACCAGCCAATGGAGACAGGAAGTCACCCCCCCTTTTTCTGACGTCACGCGTGTGCGATTTGCACGGAAGTCGCTCCAGCTTTGGAAGCGACGTCGAGAAAGATGTAGAGAAGATCGATTACCTTTTAAATTTCTTGTCGGAACTGAAAAAATAGAAACTAATGTTTATCTGCCGTAGTATAATATTGAAATTAAAACGGAACTGTGTATATCGTTTATATTTTTAAACATATTAAAAATATATTTATATTGCCCCTTTTCAGTTACATGTATTTTTTGGCGACTCATTTGTAAACACTAACACAGGGCTTGGGAATGATGTAGCTCAGAGGAAGGTATGGTCTGCTGACTCTCTAGCTTGTTAGGATTTTTAAAACTATTTCATTCAGAAGAAGAGTATGAGAATAGTATCCCAAAGTGGTCAGTTGTTTTGGAGTGAATTTTAGGGAAGTTATTTAGTTACTGGGGGCTTTTAGAAAAACCGTATTGATTTATGGCAGGTTCTTCCTGCTGATTTAAGGTTGTTCTTTGTTGACTGTTCCCTCCAGTCCCTGTTTATTTTTAGGAAAAGGAAGAACGAAAAAACTATTTGATTATCGTCAAAGACAAACAAGATTTATCGTATAGCAAGGGGGGGTAAAACACTCGCTTATCGCATGTGACTGAAGTAGTGTCCTGTCCTAACTAACTGTCAGGAGGGAAATATTCATGTATTTGGAATTTTTGGGTGAGGGAAAAAAGTTACTGAAAGAACTCACAAATTACAGTATTTATGAAAGCATTTTCATACATCATAATACATGTTGATAACAAGGCTGGTGTTCCTTCATCAAAGATGAATACCAAAGCAGAATACCTGAGCTGGAGTCATAGCATTACAACAGGTTTGCAAAGAAAATATCCTTAAAATCATAAGATGTGCTTGAGTGCACGTTTGTCGTCCGGGGGCAGGAGGCCTAGAGTGTACAGAAGCTCATGTCGTGATATACTTGTCACAATATCTCTTTGTGTCTACAACCTATTCTGTAAGCACTCATTGTGAGCAGCCAAAAAACAACATACTATCTACTGGTGTTTAACTCTGTTGTTTGATTTGGCCGGCGGTGGTGTTTGTTGTCACCTCCTGAGTCAACATTTCTGACCTGGCTGTGAGTACATAGCTGCTCAGGAGTTTGTATGTGCCTATCTGTTAATTTGCCAAGGAAATGTATTTACACATGGATTTATTTTAATGTGAATTTGGGAATGCCTTGTCCGATCAAAATATATCTATTATCTATCAAGATAGATTAGATTGTCTTAGATTATTTTTATAAATTATATTTTTATGTTGGATCATATTGTTAGACTTCAGAGCTCACTGACTCTTACTGCAGACAGCACTTCATTGTTTTCACCCTATTATGTTAACATTCCTGGTTTGGCTATTAAAGAGTGTATCGAAAACTTTCCACGTTGGATATTAGTTGGGAACATTTCTGTTATGAAAACCAACAATTTCTGCGTCACTTCGAGTTAGTTTGGTCGTCTGCGGGCTCCTTATTCCAGCATGTGGGTTTAATGTTGATTGGGTTGTCTTTTCTGTCCAGATGGTAAATTTATAGTAAACACCGGTGATGTGACCGCAAATACTTCGGCGCGTGTGATTGGAACGAACACAGCTCTGGGAACCCACGACAAGTTTTTAATACAAATTATGTGTTTTTTCTGGAGGTACTATAAAGCTTTATGGAATAAGTGGATGTTTTAAATTGGACTGAGGTGCACAGTCAATTTTCCTCAGTGGAAACATGCATTAGAGTACATTTTCATTAAAATTGAGTGGGTATGATCGCTTTTGTTTATATCAAAATGGCGAAAAAGGACACAAAAAATATTCACATGACCTTTAACACGCATTTCAGTGAGAGGGAAGTAAATGTTGGCAAGGCCTGCCATTGGCACAGAAATCAACTGGTAATCCAAGTGATTAACCAATGGCCCCTCGAGAGACAATGATGAAGAGTCACACTCCCCTCACCATGAATCCATGAATATGTGTGATGTTGTTGTATAACGTTGTTAGACTAGAGAAGTGCAAGGTAAATGCAGTCCATTAGCCTTTTTATAAATTATCAAACAAAAAAGACCAAGGGCATTGTTGGGAGTAATGGTGTTCTGCTTTTGACATAATTATTATTATTATTATTATTTTCATTTTAAATCATGTCATATTTTTCGCTCTGGATTTAGCCCCCAAATCTACGTCCAACCTGTTGAAAGTTTATTTTTCTGAAGTTTTTTCTTTCCGTCATTTTATTCTTTCTCTCTTTCGCTGTCATATGGTTTTTAAGGACTGTAATGGAAGCTACAGGCAGATACAGACACCCTGCTTGTACGATGTCAAAGGAAAGGGCACCCCCCCACTCACACTTATACTTAGACATACACACACACTGCAGAGCTATTTCATCTTCTCAGTCCAGGAGGTAATAATTGGTGTCTCGCTGATATGCTGTCTGAGGTCTAAGAGCAGCTTCCCACCAGTCGGCGTTTTGCCCAAAGCCTTATTTAAAGCGTTCCTGGCATGTAGTGTTGAATTATTCATTCCAGGGGATGAAAATCAAGAGCAAATAAATGCCTGAGCTGTTTAACGAGAAGATTTCAAAAACCCTTCATCTTTCAGAGGAGAATCAAGAGAGGTGGCAATTGTTAAGTAAATCAAATGACTCAGTCCCACAACACATGAGTCTTATCATGTCAGAGAGCCTTTCTTCTAAATTAAATATTTTGTTCATTCTCCTATAAAGTCATTAGTCAAATGCAATTCAATCTTCATCGATCAAGCAGCCGTCTAAAGTTTCGTACCTTGGTTTGTTTCATTTGGAGAGAGAGCCATGGCCTTGCACTGCCTTTAAAAAGACAACCATTTAACAATGTGTTGAGAACCACACAAACAAACGCTTATTAAAGTGTTTACCAGCTCAGCCCTGGAAATTATAGAATAGAAAGAATGCACTCTCCAGTAAATTACAAAAAGTACCTAGAGCACCAGTTTCTTTTTAAATGTAGCTCATCGCTGTCATTAAAATGGTGAGTACATCAACAAATAAAACATTGAAATATTAAGAAATCCAAACTTCTATCAGTACATATAACACACAAATGAGCGGCTGTATAGTCCAAAAATAAAATACAGAAATACAACCTGACAAGGTTTAAATCTCTTTTAAACCCTAACAGTGGTGCTTGTGATACACCAGGCTGCATATGAGTAACAAAATGCAGAGGGTGATGCTGCGGTGATAATAATCCCATTCCTCTTTTCATGTCTTGGGGCAATAGTGCATTAAAATGCAGAAAAGAGCACATAGGACAGCAGTGAGCAAAGAGATATAAATGGATGTGGATACAATCAGTTTGAAAATCCATATCTTTACACTGTACTTGACAGTAAGAAAGTCAGCTACACTGTGAAAATGTTCAGAATAATTCAATCAGAAATTGTCAGGAGTGTGAATTCCTGTTTTGTGTTGCAAAGGATTGAAAGGGGGTTGAAACCAATCCAGTCGGCATTTAACCTGTACAGTCAATCACAGGGACAGTTATAAAGACATGTATGCAAATTTCACACAGTCGTCACTTGGAATCAAATTTCCTTTGTGGCAAGAGTGCCAGAATTATCCAAGTTCTTTAATGAAATAATTCAGTTCAGAAGAAGATTTTGTATATATATATATATATATATAAAACTGCAGGAATGCACATAAAATCTTGGCTGTATGATTTTGCAGAAAATGACTCAGCTGAAGTTCTAAGTTCAGTGACTGAAAGCTCAGAGAAAGAACAACTTACTCATCTTTTTTAACAGAGAGAAATTGGTCTTCAGCGGTAGGAAAAACACCAACCTGGTCAATTTTCCCCATTTACGTTGTTCGGTAAACAAGATTTGCAAAGAAGAGACTCCGTCATCTGGACCTGCTGGCTGAGGTTCGTCTGAACATATCAATTATTCAACCACAGACCTGCTTACTGAGTTGGGCCTCTGCAGAGCAGAGATTTCTCTGGAAGTGATTTAAAGGTAGTGGTTCGCCGGCTGCAAAGAGCAGATCCTTTCTCTGTGTGGCTACTTGTGTTTTGTTCGATATTGTGAAACCTGATTTTACAGAGGCAGCCCAAATCATCCGCGAGCAAATACTTTTCTTGCTTCCTGGACATTTAACTTTTGTTGATCCAAACTTTTTCGTCTGTGCAAATTACATCAGCATTTTGTCAATTTTCTATCTAACTACTCGTTTACAGAAAAAAAAACAGTTGAAATCATATAAATCTGCCTTCTGGCGAAAAGAAAAAAGATGTCTTATTGAAATAAGAGCCTTTGCTTTTTGTCTGACAATTTACGTAAGCAGAACTTCTAAATGAAAAAAAATGTATTAATTACAGACAAACAAAGAAAACAGTCTGATGTCTTGCCAGAAACCTGAAAAAGGGATGACAGTGTTTTTATAAATGGGCACATTAAACACAGAACCGTGTACCACATTTGTCTGTTTCTGTTGAAAAGATCTGAAAATGCACATTTGCCTCTCGGTTTGTCCGGATGCTGTTGTTTCTTCAACTTTCTTCCGGTAGAGAATCAATGACAGACCGCGATGGAACTACGAGCTCAGCCGTCAGCCCGGCGTCGAACCACCAGATGACAAAACACAGCCTGACTTCGATTTGTCGGCTTTTAATGAGACACTGGCAGAGAGATCAACAAAGGACCGACCCAAATTTACAACTTTCATTTATAATAAAGATATACAGGAATAATAAAGATTACAGGAAATAGAGGCAGCGGTGCCCCAGAGAGCAATAATTCACACTATAATGCATTCAAACTTACACACAAAACACTAACAGCCGGAATTGATAAAAACTAGGAAATTTAATATGCTGCATAAAAGCAACATGATAATGGGCTGCAAGAGTTAGCTCATGCCACATCAGTGAACTGAAGATTAATCGGAGCCAAAAGACAAAATGAAAGATCTACACTTCACATGGTACATGATATGGAAATTGACACCGAGATCTCTTACTGTTACATGATTATTTCCAGTGTTGTGATTTATCTTTTCCCTTTCCTTTTTCACGCCATCTCCCCCACATATCAGCTCCCCGACTGCCCTCGCGCTGTAAACCTGCCTCCAGGTGATTCGTTAGCTAAGACAGGCTCACACGCTGCCTGCTGATTTATTTACGGCTATTTCTCCTTACAAATCAAATTTCTGGGCACTCAGAGGCTACCGCCTCTCTGAGTAGTTTGTCCTCAGTGTCGTAGCCTTAGCCCGCATTGCTGAGGGGGACATCGTGGGATAATTCACGGCTCCCCTTTGGGATTTTCAGTACTATCGTTTCTGCTCGAACTCTAGACGCCGGCAGACCAATCAGTTCTATCAGAATGATAAGGTACTGATTAACTGGACCGGAAGGGAATTCTACCTTTTGCATGTAAACACATTGATCATTTTCATTTACGCCTCAAATCTATACCTTACTTGCTGCTAAGACCTTTAACATCAGATGGAGTGATGATATTTGAAGATGCGCGAGACCATGAGAAAAAGTACGATCAACACCTGATGATTATTCAGGTGTCTTAATGATTCAGCCGTGGTACCGATCCGACACTGAATCTGTCGATCTTTTTATCTTCGCACTCAGATAGTCGGCAATTATGGTGAGTTAAAAAGGCTTGGAAATTGTCATGACTAAGAGGGGAATCAAAGCATAGCTATTAGTCAGATTTTCCCCTGAAACCTCAAAAATTTAATAATCGTTGTCTGATCAAACTTGGGCTACAACTTTTCCAGCATAATTTCACCTCCCAGGAATCACTGAACAGCATACTTGAATTTTCACTTGAAGATCAAGGTGTGGATGACTCACATGTGACACATGGTGTCCTTTGCGTTGCAATCACCACCCTGAAACCATTACCACAATTCACACTGAGTCTAAAGGACTATTACTACATTTATGAACATGCACACAATTCACAACATTGATGAATTAACTTAGAGCAGGATCAACATCAGGTTTTCTGCACATTTCTTAGCTGGGATTCATGTGGGTGTCTATATGCTCAGCCTGCCGGTTCGAAATCCATGTCAACGGCTGACTTCTTTTTTGGTTCTGAACATTCATTGCCGTCAGAGACAGGAGAGGCTGAGATGTTGAGGCCAGACATGTTTGCCTGCGTGCCAATTAACTGTCGTATGAAGAGGATCAAAAAAAAGACCGGACGTTTATTTTCACCTACGTGTAATTTCCGGGCGAACGGTCTCTCGACAACTGCTTCGTTTAATTTCATCTAACTCATAAGAGACGGAGCATTGAAAGGTTATTATTCACGCGCAGGAAATGAACATCCTTTAAGCAGATGCGCGGGGAGGAGTTAGTTCATGATGTGAGGCCGATTCATTCTTTTGTTAAACGTTGGATGCAAGAGACCGACCCCGGGGTGACAGAGACATGCATTTGCGGGGATACACTGTATTCCTCTCACCCACATAGTTACCTTGATATCATCACTGATCGTTTCTCGTAAAGTTCAAGGTCCAAGCCCACAACTCTGAATGATCTCTTTGTTCAAACTTTTCAATGCCGACATCCCACACACTGCCCATGTCATCCAAACCCTCCGGTGTGTATGTGTGTGTGTGTGTGTGTGTGTGTGTGTGTGTGTGTGTGTGTGTGTGTGTGTGTGTGTGTGTGTGTGTGTGTGTTATATTTGGATTTAACAAATATTTGAACAATTATCTCAGTCGTATAGATACACCTTTATAATCATCGCTTGGTTTCCGTTATAGGCGGTGAGGAGGCGACGTGCCTCTGCTCATTTGCTTTATAATATTTGATATGTAATCCAACACGTATCCCTCATGAGGCAAATTTGAATACCAATTTTATTAATCCCTCCAATTCCATTCCTCTCCGTAAAAATTTTGCAGGTAATAAAATTTCCTCCTCTTTAGTGTTTCAGCTGATTTGGATTGTGTGTAACTGACACTCTGAGATACTGCACTGGGATTATCATCCAATGTTTCATCGCGTAGACTAATGTTGTTTGATGATTCCGACAGGGATGGATGAGCAATGACAGTGAAGCCAGACAAAAATAAAAAGAATAATGACACTGAAAACAGGGAAATATTTGTAATTGGTGTTGGGAATTTTCCACTGGAGCTTTTGAATAAAAAATCATGTTAATCAGCAAAAATAAAAAAGTGGAAATTGAAATTTGAATTTCCTTCAAACCCTCTAAAGGTTCTTTGACTGACAAAAAAAAGTTTAATTTTATCCGGATTGTGATTTTCAGTTCTATAAACTTGATGTTTTACTTGCAAATTAATCTAATCTTTCTATCAAACAGTCATGCATATGAAGGCATAACGTGGCGTCATGTTCCTAGACAATGCTCTTTCAATGCAGGTGTGTAAATGCAGTATATTTATGCACATTTTCATACATTTTTGGGTGCATAAAATAGACTCCAAACTACTCAAGGTTGCAGTTTCCTGTCTGTTTTTTCAGGGTGTTGACTGACAGCCATGTGATCAGCTATCAATCAAACAGGAAATGATTTCATAATCACAAATGCCAGACCATAAAAAAAAATGGGAATTTCGTATTACAACACTATTTGCCTCTGTATTTAATGATACATCTGCATTTGCAAACAAGCACACATTAAGCCATGTACACATTTATAGACCTTCATGTCCCTGATGGGTATTGCCAGCCTCATTGCAGGTCCTCATCCAAAGAAAAATTTTTAAATTCACAAACACTGTAAACATAACAGCTGGTGTTCAGAAACTTGCTACAGGCTGTTAACTGGTGAGTGGGTGTACAGCTTTTTGCAATGGCTTTTTGTTAAACAGCGTGGCTTAGAGAGCTGTGGGCTGACGTGACGGAAATCTTTAATACCATGCAGCTGCATTGGCGAAGGAATGTGAAAACAGTATGGAGGACCATTATCAAAGATGGATGTACTTAGTCTGAGGCAACTGAACGGGTGATCTTTTCCACCGAGAGGGAGTGAGAGGGAGCATAAATGCAGCTCCTCCACACACTCAGTATCTATACGTCACAATCCAACTGATCCATGAAATTTATTTAGTTTGCCACGACTCACATTGTTGAACACCCGAAGTTACCGACAAATTTCTCCACATAGAACGTGAAGAGTGCCAGGCTCCAGTAGTACAAAGCCAGCTGACAGCCAGAGATGGGCTGGAGACACAGGGGAGTGACTATTAACAAACACACACACACACACACACACACACACACACACACACACACACACACACACACACACACACACACA